>CAJQUW010009564.1:0-14141 GCA_907163375.1 Prostheceraeus crozeri
GGGCTCCCAACCAGGGATCCCTAGACCTCTGGGGAGTCCGAATTCCGATCGTTGTGGGTCCAAATGAAGATTATGGACATCCGAGTTTGGTTTCCAGACATTCTGGCAAAATAAGGAATCTCTATTAACCCGCCAAAAGACGTGAGAAAGGAAATTTTCTTGGTTTTCAACGGCTTTGAACGAGTGGGAAGTGTTGCTGGAGACAGGCTTCCACGACTTCTTCAGAAAATCAACATTTAGCATTTGAAAGAGCTGCAAAACTCGTCTAATTGCTACATTGTCGATACCGAGTTGACCTTTAATGCCGAGGGGATCAGAGATCCGCTTCGATTCGATATTCGCAAGGTACCTGACGAGATTCTAGAGAAAGAACATCTACTTGACCTGCGCGAATCACTGCAGTGAATTTCTCCAGGGAGTCTGCAGCGACAGTTGAAGAATTCTGGGCCAAACATCTCACTTCACTTCCTCAGCTTTTTTTCCTCAGCAATTTGCAACAGCAGAAGGTGTGACTGATATGACTGAGCATATCTGCCTGAAATTAAGTTTTGCGTCTGAGTTCTCTGTAATGGTTTAATATATAGCATATTATGTGTAACAAAGTTTTTGTTTTTTTTCTAAAAATATTTATATGTCACTATTGTAAGGGGGTTCGACACATCAACTTAATGAAATGGGGGTCTGAGGCCACAAACGGCTGGAACTCACTGCTCTGGACAGCACCCTAGAATCACAATCACATCCACTTGGTTTCACATCTGAAAGCCAATCCAAAAATTCACCACCTATTATTTTCTTAGGAGAAATATGTCGTCACTGTGTGTCTTCAAATGCATATTCATCAAATAACAATGCAATTTAATTACAGAACACAAAAGAGGGGACTAAGCTAGTTCTAAATGAAAAACAATCTCAAAAGCATCCTCTCGCCATTCGCCAACCGTTCGCAATCTTGTTATCTCATGTTTAAAAGCAGTTTTAAAAACATGTTTTTGATCTTTTTTAGAAATCTCCACCCATAAAAATATTCAGCACAAAATCTATGCATTTGAATTATCTTCAACATAAGGCATAATACAGTCCTTAAGTGATTGGCATTACGATCTTCTTATCCACAGGTCGAACCCTGAAAATGTCATTGCGAGTCGGGAAGAGTATTCGAACTAAAAGCTTCACAACGCTTCAGAAGCTCTGACTCAGCACTGTCCAGTATGGAGGAGTGAGAGGAAACGTCGAAGTTAATACCTCAATATTGTTTTAATATCATAATCTCAGCTGTGTCTATTCGGCACTGTTTAGAGGGGTTTGAGTCACTCATTGTATATTTATGCAATTGTGCTCTGTAATACATGTTAGCGCAAGGCACAATTGCAGTATGTTGCATTTTGCGAAATCCGATAGTGTTTCTAACATCAATTGAATAGCTCTATATTGTCAGTAGGCCTAGAGCTGGAAGCTGGCCCGGGCCTGGAATATCTAGTGCCCGGGCTAATATTTATGATGTCTGAAATTAGAAGCCTCTTCCTTATTTTATAATTTAAGTTATCTGATTCAATTTATATAATGGCTTATCAACATGGTTCTCAAGCAATAAGATGAAGTAACTACCGGCATGTGACGGAATAGTCATAAATATACCTTCTCGAACCGAAACAATAATCGATAGATGATTATCAAGCAATATTTCTCTGGAGTTTTGGTAAAATAGTCGATTGAATATGTCAGCCTTTGACATGATGACTTCACTTTTCAAATAGGCTATACAGATATGTGTTCAATGCTTTCGTTTTCCACGTTTTAAGAAACCTTGATATAAATCACAACAGTGGCGGCTATCGGCGCATAAAAAAACATCCAGTTTATTTGTGATAGACAAACGCGTTATACATGTACAGTATTTAAAAACAAATGAAAAGTTACTATTAATTACATGTTACTGATGATGCATAGGCCCTATAGCATACGATCATCAATTAGATTTTTAGAATGATTCTTAAGATTCTTAATGATTACACTCAATTAACGCAATTGATATCTTCATTAAGGATGGTTAAGTGCGCAAAACGATTAAATTTCTCACCTGGACCCAGATACAAGATTCATCCGGGCCCGGGCTCAGGGAATGCAGGCACGGGCCGGGTTCGGGGCGTAAAAAGTGGACCGATTCCAGCTCTCATTGTCAAATATGCGAAAATATCATTTTTAGCGCGATGTCTTATATAAAATGATGTTTTAAATCTTTTCTCAACCAGGTTTCTGGGCATCAAGCCATGAATTCTACACTGCTGCCGAAGATGCTTTTAAAAACAAGAGTTTTTGAAGTAAAACCGTGTTTCTAAACATATTTTCAGCTAAACTATGTTCTCCAACATGGCTTTTAGAACCTTGGTTTTAAACATATTTTAACAGTGTTTTGAAACATGCCGACGTATAGGTAAAGTTTTTAAAGTATTATTGAGTTCCCACTAATTGACGAGGATGATATAGGATATAGACTTGCTGATAGATGTCTTAACCCTTTAGGGCACAGATCTCCATTTTACTGAGGAATCTTATTTTCTTCTCATGGATAGTTGTTATAGGGTCCCATTAAGACATATCTCAAGTATTTTGAAAAATATATATCGGGAATATTATTTTTGGGGGTGGTACATTTTGTACCACTATACCCTAGTGAAAATTTCGCTCTCGGCAGATAGTTTTTTTGCAATTGTTGTTGCGCTCTTTAATGCAATTACCTACGTAGGCATGGTTAAAATTGTATTTTGATATTGTGCAATATACCAAACCCCTCATGTTATTGCGTAATTCAGAGCACTACACTTGTTGGAGAAATGCCTGTTTTTCACATACAACTAAAAAAAATGATCAATCGATGATTGATGATGATAAGCAATATACATTATCATACGTGTTTGTGTCCAAATTTAGGCCTATCAAGCAATAGGGGAATGAAACTATTCATGATAACATGAGTAGCAGTTCCTCTGACTATTCAGACATAAGCAACGTCACAGATCCTGCAGAATACATTACTTTCTTCAGTCGTTTTCGTTTGAAGAACAGAACGTACATCGTGCTCTATTGCTTTGACAATTGGAAGGTGAGGAATACCATTGGATGATGGTTGGAGCAACTTTCTTTTCTTCGACATTGCCGATTCGAACCTCGGTTTGGATCTTGATGAGAATTGTCCTACAAGACCATGAACAATCTTCAAGCGAAAGTCCTTTGATGACATGGAAGGGAAGCTACAGGAATTGCTACAGGAAGCGTCTTTCATCTGCTTGTACACTAGTAGGCATTTGAAATGGCGGTTCAATTTGATCGAAGAATAGTCTGAGGTAGTATTTTGTACCGCTTCGGTGTCGATTTCATAGCATTTTTTCCTTTGATCAAGATGTACACACGATGTACACAGAGATGTGCATGTTTGAAATGATCTAAAACCGCCTGAATCTTGTAGGCACGTCATTAGGGGTGGCGTCCCAATTGTTAGAGAATGCAGATTCTTTCTAATTGCTTCGAATCTTGCCAGGGTCATTATATTATTCACAAATGGAACACCAACTGCTTTGTCAGTGGACCAATAATCCCCTCATTTCAGAAGAACATGCAGGCCCATAAGAACACAAATACCCACGAAGGCCTTCATTTCTTCTTCTTCAACAGAAAAAAACATTCCCATTTTGTTTCGCGTATTCGTGTGACTGGGAATTAGTATGTCACCGAATAAGTTGATTCAAACCAGAAACTTTGAGAAATACTTCATATGGGCAGTTCAGCTCAAGGATGTCAGAACCGAATAATATCATATTCTCAATTGTTTTTGAGAACGATGGATTGTGTTGAAGACTAGCTTTAGTATTTCATGAGTTACAGAAGAGGGTTTCACTGGGTCCTGTCATAGTTTGAAGTAGTAGGTCGTTCATCAGATTCAGGTGCTTGTGAAGTCGATATGACGGTTTCGTCCAATCCGGCGTCATAGTCCCTTCAAAGAAAGACATATCCTCTTCATCACATGGGCAGGCTCACCTGAAATAAGAAGTCAAATTTGAAGCAGCAGCTACTTGTAATCATTTTCTGATTCTGTACATTATTTAGAAGATTCAATGTATTACTTAAGTCACAGAAACAAACATCTACGCTACGGTATAAACTATAATTGAGGCATAAGCACCACAGAAACGACATAGCCTAGTGAACAACTTCGGAATTACGATGCTGATAGTGTGTGGTCGAGTCCCTGAAGAGAAAATTTTCCCTGAAGAGAAATAACGCAAAAGTGTATCTAGGCTTTTTGGATGTATGTCAAGTACCTAGAAATACATTTTTCAGAACATGTACTAGCATTCGTGAATATTTCATTATTTTGCATAATTTTTCTCTAAGGCTTAGTGTATATATTTGCACCACCTACGTGTTCTATTTCAATTTTGCACAAACAAACAAATTATCAGCTCATGTCTTGACCAATTATGCTTTTTCAGGTTATCATCTTACCAACATTGTGGTAGAAAAGTTACTAGAACATGAAAGAGACAGATGACATGAACACTTACCCGATGCAATTCCCAAAAAGTCGATAATGAAAAAAATGTCCAATTTCATCGTCTGTATCCACTAGAAAATAATTGATTTTGTAAAACAAACTCGTCACAGCTTTTTTTCAATGCATTTTCTACCAAGTTGTTAGATATGGTAAATGACAGCGGAAAACAAGAGCCGAAACACGATCACAAAAGAATACATTGTTGGTGGTATAAAAATGTACCACTAAACCCTAAAGGGTTAATGTTCTATTCACATAGAGAGCGGATTAAGGCAAGCGAATCAGGAATCCTACTGTCGATCCTTGCCTTGAAGAGAGGTGAATTCGATAGTTCAAAATACTGCGCAAACTTGGCTTCTAAATTTTTGAACAATGATCTGAATTTTGATAATCTGAAGGAATCGTGGCAATCAGAGTACTTTGAAGGAATTCACAGCAATCCGCAAGCGACGTACGAATATTTTTCTTATCACTGTAAGGCATTAAACATTTCTTTTTGGCCACTTGTTAAGTTCCTGCATGTGCCATCGTTTTGAATCAGTTGGAACCTCTAGCAAAGTGACACGCTCAAACAATGTAATTCTGTCATATTGAGTGCCGGACTTGTATGAGCTCATCACTTCACAACTTCGATCACAAATGTACTGATCATCCTCACGCGCATCCTCACAGCGCTTTGAGGCCGGAGGCACACACGATCAACCGCAAATGGAGTTCCAACACTGAAATTTCAATGAGAGCTGCATACAGAATGAACCATCTGCCGTCAACCGGTAGAGAAACTTTGGATGATGATGTTTGATCATTCGTCATTCTTTATGTTCATGCTTATGCTCTTACAAAAATGAGAGAAATATCATATCTTTCCTTCTCCTGCCTGTTTGTGTTATCTGTCATCAGAAAGTTGTCAAAATGACTTGTGGCGGATGGTGACGAGACTTCAGAACGATGACTTCTGGCTTATTCTGTAAGCCACCGGCCTTGATGACGAAGATCATCAAAAGCAAGAGTCAGATGTAAAATAAGTCGACCACGCCAGGACTCGAACCTGGAATCTCCTGATCCGTAGTCAGGCGCCTTATCCATTGGGCCACGCGGCCGATGTTCACACTCTCGTTCAATAGCATTAGCATGCATTGTCTATCATCACAATACGTACTGCATTTATAGTCTTGCTTGATCATGTGGGTTAATTTACTTACAGTCTCTTAATTGGAAAGTCAATTTCCATGCACCGCGACATTTTCCTGACTTCCATAAAGGCAATATTCAAGCATTCACAGAATACTTTTCGAATCTTATTTGCTGATCTGGTCTCATCTATAAGATCACCTAAATCGTTAGGCATATCGTGGAGATGTCAGTTTCAATGCAGGTAAGAACTTAGCCTATACGAAATTATCCAAGCAGTTCTGAAGAATATGCGAAAATGAGTAATGCATGCTTCTTTGAATGTACATGTAATTGATGAGTGCAATCAAACTTGTTTACGGCTGACGTTTTGCCTACATCAAGGAAAAGATTGACCCTATACTTAAATTGGGTGCTCTTGCAGCCCCAAGACAGTTTTTGACATTGTTCAAAAATTTGCTTCCACGTATCTCTGATAACCATTTCTATCATTCCTTCTTATCAAATTAAAAACTTTTGTCAAATTAAAATTTCGCAAAAATCTTATTCAAAAATGCCTCAATTTTAAGAACATAAAACATGAACTTTAAAAAGCGTGACACTGTGCTAAAAATCGAGAAATCAATTTATGAAGAAAATCTGACTCGAATTCATCAATGTGACAGATTCAAATATTGGTTATTGACAAAATACATTCAATCAATTATGAATATGTATCTGCAAAAATAACTGGTCCGGAATTCTTGGATAATTGATAAAATCATACAAATTCTGGAATAATAACTTATGATGTGATAACTCACATGATTGTGACAGCATCCGCAAAAATGTCGGCTTTGATTTATTCTGAGGATAGTCTGATCTTAGCAATCTTAATTCGCATTAGTCCGGCAGACAGAACGAGTTTCTGCACGGAACGAGGCCGAAAGTGAGACTTTCACAGAATGATGTACATACATGTACACCCTATGGCTACTTTGAATCGGCTCGTCTGGCTCCTCTTCTTGTCAGACACGATAAAAAAACACATCCCAATGGGAAGCAAATTCCATTTTTTGACAAAAGTGAAAATTTCTTTGTTTTCTCTGATTAAGCGAAAAGTACTAAGTCTAGAGCCATACTTTTTGACATCGAATTTCTTCAGGTCATTTCCTATCATGTATATTTGTTATTGTCATGCTTCTGACTGCCAATGTATGTGAGAATGTGGTTGAATGTGGATTATATTGCACAAAATGCTTGTGTCCGCCGTCATAAGGAGGCTTGCCAAATCTACATGTGTCTAGCTTCATAGACACGGGTGCATGAACATGATAGGAAATGACCTGAAGACATTCGATGTCAAAAAGTATGGCTCTATAGACTTAGTACTTTTCGCTTAATCAGAGATCAAATAGAATTTTCACTTTTACCAAAAACTTCAATCTGCGTCTTCTTGGATTAGTTTACTTTCTTTTATTGTGTCTAACAAGAGAAGGAACCAACTAGAACTCGGCAGACGCGCAGATTCGTATAGGCAGGGGTGTACGTCATTCTGTGAATGTATCAATTTCGGCCTCGTTCCCCGCAGAAACTCGTTCTGGCTGCCGGACTATCTAACCATTGGATTTAGATGTTTTTATAATCAACATTGTTTTTAGATTGTTTACACACGTCTCTACATCATAAAGTAGACGATCTTCCTTTTCCTGTGGTGTTGTTGACTTTTCCAGATAGCCTCATCCCCGAAATATGGGCATTAATGTATTCGCGAGCCAAATAATTATAATTTTATGTATTTTCTCGCATTTTCTATTTGCTGTTGAAAGGGCACAAAAGATTGTAAATATTCTTGTAAAGAGAGGTGATTTTGTAGAAGATTTACGTCGTGGTGCCACAAGTATCCTATGTAAACATATAAACTTACTTCAAAAGTTGAAAACTTTTCATGTAAAAAGTTTTTCGACCGTTGTGTGTAATGGGTGTCACAGGGTCCGCTGTTCCACAGCGGGGGTCCGCCAACCAGGGCATACAGGAAGTTAATGTACCCCAAATGCAAAGCTGCACTGTAAACCGTAGACCGACAATTATCCTACAAAATTACTGACAAAATCAACCGACGATTGTCACCTCCAATATCCTGCGACATCCGACGAATTTGTAGGTTCTCCACCGACATCGAAACAGATGCTTTGTATGCAAATTAACTAAACAAAAACTGTTGAATATTGATTGATTTTTTCGATTAGTGATTGCTTGACTTTTGGGCAATCTATGTTATTGTGTGAGAAAACCATGATTTATTTTGACATAAAATAATTAATTACCTACATTTTTGAAAAAATTTATGCTATAATTCATTGCTATTCATTTTGTTGCTTTTTGTCAGATATTGTAGGTGTTCAGTGGCAATCATCCCACAGGAACTAACAGTGACCAACAAAATAAATTTTGTAGGATAAATGTCTGTCAATTGTCAGTCAACGGTTGGTTTTCCTGCTGACGAACCGACAATATGTATTTGTAGGTGTCGAGATTTGAGTTTGACAATGCACAGTTTTCGATCGTCCATTGTATTATGATAGCTTTCAATTTATGTGATTTGATGAAAAAAATTGACTTTGCCTGGCTTGCCTGTGGGAACGTTGATCAGTCCCCTAAAGGACTGCCTTTATTTATTATGTAAGCTTCTAAAAAATATTTCTGTATATTTTGCAATGTTGCACATCATTTCAGAATGTGATCATCAAATAACCCAAGAATCATGCATAAATGTCCTTAACTCACAGAATTAGACAGGTCGTCTCTTCTTCCGCTTGACTAGAAGGGAAACATTGCAACATGTAACGTTAATGAAATGGCACAATCGGCTGACATAATACCATAGTAATCGAACAATGAGCAGCCAGTTCAACATTATACACGCCAAATTGTGCGATGTTTCAGTGACTGTTAGCAACCGGATCACACAGCAAAGAGACGCAGTCGATGTCAAGTTCTACAGAGAAGTTTGTGAACGTTTTTTCGTGCGCCTGCCAACTTTTTTAATAATAATCGGATGGCCCAACATTATCGAGAAAACTTTTGCACTATGATCTGAATTCTTCGAATCTGAAGGAATCGTGGCGATCGGAGCATTTTGAAGGACTTCAGAGCAATCCACAAGCGACCCACGACTATTTTTTCTATCTCTGCAAGGTATTAAAAATTTCTTTTTGCCCACTTAGTAAGTTCCTGCATGTGCCATCTGTTTGAATCAGTTTGCACTTATAGCAAAGTGATACGATTAAACAATCTAATTCTGTGCCTTAACTAAACAGAATGGTCAATTGTTAAGGCTTTCATATTTTATTCAATAATGATGTACTCTTAGAGGTCGGATTGTCAGATATCTATGCTATATAGAGCGGACATAAAACATTTCCAAGTATTCATAACGGAGAAATATGTATTGAAAGCAGAGTCACTTGTGAATGTGTCATTTCGTGTTTGTTTTGCAATTCTGCTGTGGATCCATCAGTAGGAAAACTTTCAATACTTGATAATTACTTACATTTGACGCATGCAAAATATCACATTGACGCTATATCATCGCATCGATGAATTGTACCTGAAATGATTGTTACTACAGTGATATTTGTGGACAACAAGTCACGGAAAGTCTACCAAATACTACAGAAAATTCTTGATAAACTTGTAAACAAGTGGATGTTTTATAGAATGAGACTGGTGCCTTGATAACATGGCAGACATTTCATTCGAAACGATTATCAAGTCATGAAACTAGATGACATGGCCGTCCTATGAAGATGAAATCACAAACTCGCCTGTAGAATCGCCTGGAAGGATCACTGGAATATCACTCTGCTCAGGTTCGCTTGCAATGGATTATGAAGATCAATCAGGCAAAAAATGGAAGCACGAATCATAAATCTGTGGGTGCAAGATCAATTTTTATAATTTTCCTTCATGTCCAATTTCAGTCATATTGAAACACGTAACATATATCATTTGGATCTTATTCTGCGCTAAAAACATAAGTTATACGGCGACATTTACATCAGAAGTAATCTCAAATTAAGGACAGAGAAGTCCCGAAATAGACCCGCTGTCAGAGTCCAGACTGATCCCATCCTAGTCATCTATTCTCCTCACTAAGAGAGGACGATAGCATAAATATCTGATCTCTATGGATGTACTGCATGTATGCAAGAAAGTGTTCATTTTTATTTTTGTAAAAGCTGTAAATCGTTGGTCTTTAGGAAGTACACGCACATGTAGGTCAGACTAGTGATGTGCGGTTAGATCAAGTTCTTAACCGTAACCGGCCATTAACCGCGGTTAGCCGTAGACATGGGTCATGGGGTTCTAGTGTCACTCTGATGACGTTACAACGCTACCGATAGGTTTCTCACTGTGCCATTTCTCACCGGAATAGCAATAATTTATTTGATATGCCTCAATAATGCTAATCGTTAATATTGGAGCTGTCCAGAAACACTACATATAGTGTGACTGTTAATTTCAATATTTCTTCGCAAATAATCAAAAGCCGTTACTAACAAACATTTGCAAAACATTTTGTCAAATAATCAGCAAAAAAACATTCGACCACGCCAGGACTCGAACCTGGAATCTCCTGATCCGTAGTCAGGCGCCTTATCCATTGGGCCACGCGGCCGATGCTGCATTGATCATTTAAAGAGCAATATCCTACATCAACAGTCATTGTGTGCTCATAGTTCGTAGTTTTATTGTAACATGTGGGTTAGAGTGCATATTTGAGTGAGAAAATTACCTTGTTCTTGTACAGAGAGTGCATTTGCCGAGTTCCATTCATTCATTCATTCTTCATTGTCTGCCGATATTTTTAGACGCAAGAATTTTGTACTATTAAATGTCAGAGTCAGCCTGCGAATAAATTCATTTCAGCTCATGATTTTGCAAAAACACAAACTAATTCATATACATCAAAATATCAAGGTGTTTATCTCTCAAATAGAGAACACCACCACGAAATAAAGCAAATAATGTGACAATTACACATGATGAGAAATGAGATGACTTACAAAAAGTGAACACATGCTGTATGAATATGACAATGCTATGGAGACATATACAGATGAAATCAAAGGCACACAAAAGTGATCGGAGAGAACAACAAGATAGCTCTGACAGGAAAGGACATTTGCATTGCAGAAATCGCATTTATAATGCAACAAAATTCCTTAAAACACAAGTTGTCAATATACAAATTATGTTCCGATTAACAAGTGAATAAGCGACAAGCTACCGGAAATGTAGCTAAAGTCGACGTTTTTTTTCTCTAAAAAAGACGAAAATCATGCAACCAATTAATCGTTGAGGCACGTGAATTAAGAATAGTGACAAGTAAAGGAGAACTTCTCTCAGATAACAAGAGCGTTTTGCATGCTTGGAGCATATGCATGGCGGGACATGGCCGCCGAGTAGGCCAGGGGGTGAATCCACAATGTGAGCAAGGACCTACGCGATCCGCGACACGACCGTCGAACTGCACAGGATCGTGGTGTGTGTAGAAGCTGGAACCGGTCCAGGGCCTTGGGTTTGAAAATTTCTGTAAACACCCGGATCCGGGCCTGAAATACCTGGTGCCCGTGACGATATTATTATGTCTCATTATCTTTTTTCTCATTTGACCACCAAACTCTCTGAATAACTTCATTTGATGGCTTCTCAACATGATTCTTAAGCATTGAGATGAAATAAACACCGGCGAAAATACGCCATCAGTATGCTTTCTCAACCAAATCCGGAGCACATTGTTGCTTTTTGATTTATGTGCGGCAAACATATATTTTTTAAATGGAAATGTGTCAACTATATCACGGTGAGATGATGTTAAAGAACAATCGATAGACTGGTTAAGGGTCTTTCACAATAGTCGTGCGACCTCTTTACGACTTCTTACGATCATGGTCGTAAGATCGATCGCATCTATCGCACGACCAGTCTCTTGCTGTCGCACGACTTCTCATGGTCTCCTGTAGTCGCATCTGAATTTTGTGCATGCACAAATTTCAGGCGCGACCACTTTCGGGATTCTAGCTCGCGCGATCGCTCGTGCAACGGTCGCTTATAGTCGTGCAACAGTATCAGAAGTCGCACGACCATCATGCGACTACTTGTTTGCTTTCCTTCCAAAAGTATGCTTTGATGTGACCATCGTACGACTATGAGACCATTGTGCAACAGTCTCTTGTACACGTGAGACTGGTCTCACGACTTCACGCCAATATATATGCCGCACATGTGCTATCAGCTTCATATCATTGTATCATGTCCTCTGTTCGCCCCCGTGACGTGCTGCGCTCACCTGATAGAGACATTGCTGCGTTGGTGCTTCTTATTCGACTTCGACGACGTAATAGAAGACGCAGAAGACGTTGGTGGGTCAAGCTTGGATTGCGAAGCGTGAGGGTTTGGCCAGTACCACACTCTGATGGCAGAATTAGAGCTGCAATCCCCAGAGGACTTCGTCAACTACTTGAGAATGCCTCCGGAGATGTTCTACGAGATACTGACGCTCATATCCTCAAGAATCGAGAAGGTCTGAAGTTAGCTATCACTCTTAGATACATGGCTACTGGTGCAAGCTACAAGACACTCCAGTATTCGTTCCGTGTTGCCCACAACAGTATAGCACTGTTCATTCCGGAGGTCTGTCAGGCCATAGTTGACGAGTACGAAGATCAGGTGCTTGCCTTCCCTAGGAACCCTGATGACTGGAGAGACATTGCAAGGAAGTTCAGTGAGAAATGGAATTTTCACCATACCTGCGGAGCCCTGGATGGCAAGCACGTGGCCATAAGATGTCCCAGGAAGTCTGGTACTCTCTATCACAATTACAAGGGCTTCTTCAGTATTATCCTTCTAGGGTTGGTGGATGCTGACTACAAGTTCATCTGGGCAGACGTGGGATGCCAAGGTTCTCCTTCAGATGCGCAAATCTTCAACAACGGACAACTGAGAAGAAAGCTGGAAGAGGGAACTTTGCGCTTGCCAGATCCGAGTCCTCTACCGAACACATGATGACAAGCCAACACCATACTTCGTGGTCGAGATGACGCCTTTCCCTTGCGTTCGTGGATGATGAAACCCTTCTCCCAGCGCCAGATGACGGACCAACAGCGGATATTCAACTATCGCCTATCCCGTGCCCGCCGTGCGGTGGAGAACAGCTTTGGTATACTTGCACATCGCTGGAGATGATTGCTGACCACCATGCAGCAAGATCCGATCAGAGTCAAGGTCATAGTCATGGCAGCCATGTGCCTACACAACTTGATGCGACTGCAGCATCGTTCTTTGCAGACCGGTGACCTGAACCAACCTGTTGGTGACGGCAGCTTCATCCCTGGTGCTTGGCGAGAGACACAATTACACGACATTGCACATGTTGGTGGCGCTAACCAAGCCAATCGAGAGGGCAAGAGACTCTGACTGTACTTGAAGGACTACTACAACAGTGATGTGGGAAAGCTACCCTGGCAGGACAAGATGATATAAGCTCCTCGTGTTTGCAAGTATTATATGATGCTATCCTCTGTAGCTGATTGTGTCTTGTTGTCTTTTAAAATAAGTTTCTATCGGATTATTTATTTTGCTTAGATGTCACTAACAGGCTATAGAGGGCCATAGGCTATACGAAAAAAGTCAGGGAAGTTTATTTCATTCATTAGAGGAAGCTGAAGTAGTCTACTAAGTTAGTCTACGGTAGGCTAAACTCTTGAAATCATTAACCCTTCTACTGGGCACCCCATGACAATTGTCACGGATAGCGTAATTATGGCTGGTGGAAAATTTTCATTAAAAGCTACGGCATTGCCGCCTCGTGACTTTTAATTTCTACGTATAGGGATGACTTTAACGTCTTCAACACTAGTCTAGCGTTTGCTGGCATTCCTCCAGGACTCATGTGTTAGGTTGAGCGTGTGCAGTAATCAGGTATGCATCATGAAAAAGTACCCGTAGTAATAAGAGTAGTAGTAGTAATAATTTACTTAATAGGAGGTGTGGTTTTAAAACAGCTAGTTTTCTGTCCACCCTGTTAGAAAAAACAAAGTCTGATATATAGAAAAATTAAACATGATAATTTTTTTAAACATGATAGCGTACAACACCGTAGCAGTCAAGAGTCTAGGCTACCGATTGACTTGCGATCGGTTGTACGATTGACTCAGCCATCGAACAATGCAATTGCTAGGTCGTGCAACTATCGCACGACCATGCGAGAGGTCGCACGACTGATCGTACAACATTCTCCTTCGAGCATACGACTGTTGTGCGACTAGATTTTTCACTGCGACTATTTGTGCGACTGACATTGGATCGCTTCTGAGCGCACGGTCGCAAGGTCGCATCTGTCGCACGACTATTGTGAAAGCCCCTTTAGCAAGTGACATTTCTCTAGAATTTTGGTCAAAAGAGTCGACTGAAT
>CAJQUW010009565.1:0-225000 GCA_907163375.1 Prostheceraeus crozeri
AGTGTTTCTACACCTCTGGACCTCGCAAGATGGCCGCCGTCGACCCCCCTCGTCAGCCTAGGCCGGCCGACGTGGTCCGACCCTGTCGACCTGGGACCCTGACCAAAGTGTGTTTCATCAAATTTCGCGACGTTCCTGTTTCGACCTCCCCCCCTCGGGAGAGGTGGCTTGCCGTGGTCGGACTAGGTCGTGTCCTACATCACTGGAAAGCTGAAAGTGAGAGGTGGTCCCATCTCAATCGGTTCAGCCGTTCGAAAGTTAGAGCCATTTCAAGATTTCACTTCGGACCTTACCTGAAAAAATCCTAAGTGTCAGAGTGACTTTGTATGGGAAAAATTAAAATTTTTCCAAAGTGTCGAATTTCGACCTGCATTCCAAGGTATCACGAAACCCGCTATTCATCGTCTTGCTCGACGATGGTGTCAAGCGTACGTATCTCCGGTCTGATCTATGAGGAGATCCGAGGAGTTCTTAAGGTCTTCCTCGAGAACGTCATCCGTGATGCAGTCACCTACACGGAACATGCCAAGAGGAAGACTGTAACCGCCATGGATGTCGTCTACTCCCTGAAACTAGTGATGCAAATGGAAAATTTTCCATCGGAAAATTTTGAAATTAATTTTTCGGTGATTGACGTTTTTTCCTTTGTTTTGGAGACTTATTGTAGTCGTTTGAAAAGACTATGTGATATTCAAAGTCCGAAAACTTCTCCATCATCCCTGTATGTTAACTTTTGGTGCACTGCACCTTTTCCATGTCTATTTCAGATCTTTCCAAATGAATTTCAGACATAAGATGGATTTCAGATTTCTCTAGCTGAATTTCAGATATCTGTCACAAGCTCAACTTTGAAAGGTCTTAAATTCAACTGGAGATCTCCAATTGATCTGGATCACATCTGAAATTCATTTGGGCAGATCTGAAATCGATTTGGAACTACCTGAACTAGAAATGGAGGATGTGTATCCTCAACGAAGATATCGGACAATGCGCCAGAAGTTTGAAGCTATCATAGATATTCTTTTACTCATCACAAATATCCTTAGTTTCCAAATATCTCACGAGTTTACAGTCTTAATATCTTCCAATATGGTCGCTCGTAAATTCTGCATGGACTTTGTGCTCATACTTCATCACATGTTCATCAACACATGGAGAAATTGCATCACTATGATCAACGCTGCACAATACTGTAAAGCTTGACTTTCAAGCTAACAATTAGCAAGCTCCAAAATGAAGTACATTATTATTGCTCCAGATCTTTCACATTGCATGAAATTATACCTCTATTGTAAAGCAAGATTCACGTTATCCCAACGGTGTCTGTGTGATAATTAAAAAAGCTAACAATTTAGTACAAGCCTGGCAAAGGAATGTTCAAAAATCCGCGGACGGAAATCGTATTGCTACGATCGCTTTAATCGAAATAATTATGAAACCAAGTGTTTTAGACCCATTGGTACGCGCAGCTGCTTCGGCAGCGGAAGCGCTCAAATTATAGGGCCTATCAAAAAAATCAAAACTTTCAGAATTTTCCAAAATCTACCAAAATTTTCCATAATTTTCCACGGAAAATTTTGATTCAAAATTTTCCGGAAAATTTTCATCACTACCTGAAACGTCAGGGCAGAACCCTCTACGGATTCGGTGGATAAGCCACTTACCATCAAAATGTGCGAACGCTTAAGTGGAGAGAGAGACAAAGTAGATGGCAACGAGATGGCACGTACCAAGCAAACTGCACGAAAATCCACTGGCGGCAAAGCCCCACGTAGGCAGTTGGCCACTAAGGCTGCCCGCAAGAGCGCCCCAGCCACCGGCGGTGTGAAGAAACCACATCGTTACAGGCCCGGAACTGTCGCTCTTCGGGAAATCAGAAGGTACCAGAAGAGCACTGAACTCTTGATCCGCAAGTTGCCCTTCCAGCGACTTGTCCGTGAAATCGCACAGGACTTCAAGACGGATCTGCGATTCCAGAGCTCCGCTGTCTCTGCCCTCCAAGAAGCATCTGAAGCTTACTTGGTCGGTCTCTTCGAGGACACCAACTTGTGCGCCATCCACGCTAAGCGGGTGACCATCATGCCCAAGGACATCCAACTTGCCCGCCGTATCCGCGGTGAACGTGCTTAAACAGCAAGCGCTAGTGAACGCGAGTAGTTAGATCTGTAGTTAGTTCTGCAGTGCTGTGACTGAGAAGTTTCTATTGCGTTGTCTACATTGCGGATTGTTTCAATTACTGTACAGAAATCAATTCATGCTATTCAATGTTTATACTGCATTCTCAGGAACATTGATGCGGACTTTGGTTGATGTTGTTCTGAGTTTCATCAAATTTCTCATCGTCGCTGAAGGAATTTAAGGACGCGAGGAACAGATGAAATTGCCACTCACATGATTCCTTGCAATAGAAATGTGGAGTCAAAGCTGAATTTCATCTACCGTGGTAAATTGAATCATCCAATTCCAGATCAAAGGTAAGAACATTTCACTGTGTCATAATTTACGCGTCCAATCTAGGCCCTACGACAGATCCATAAATTAAGAGCTGTCTTAAAGTCTCAACTACAACGGAATTGTAAATCAAATGCTATTTACATTTTATGACTCTGCCTCTGACTGCGATAGGTAGAATGGCATACTTTGCTTACAAAAATACAGCCACGTCGTCCCCTTGAACTTGATGACTGAATGAAGTCATTTTTCAACCGATTCCCATTATAGATGCGTTCGAAAATAAGGTGGACCCCGTAAATTTAAGGCTAAAGTAAGATAAAGTTGAGGGCATTATCAATCTTCCTATTGAGGGCCCATATATGGCTGGTGACAAGATATGAACAGATCGACAATGAAAATTTGGTGCTTAAGGGTTATCTCCCCCTCACAATTTCAAATTTGTTTGAAATCTGTAAAAATGAATCAATCATCACAAAACTTAAAGTGCTCGTAGGTGAGGACATTGGCTATCCATATAGGCCTACCAAAATTTATGTAATTCGGACAAATACTTTTTGAATTAGGAACGATAACTTGAGGTGTAGCGATGTCAGAAGTTTGATCCGCATTCTCCTGACCTCATCGTGAATACAAAGCACTTGAAGTCAACAAAGTCATTTCGTGACAACTCGTGAAGTGATAATGACCAGGTCGCATCCCTTACACTAATATAGAAATAGAAATATATTTTCACCAATACAATCACTGTACAAGATTCATGTACAAAAAGCGCAAACATATGTGCATATTACATTCAAGAGAAGTACATTAGATACATTGTACCAGCGACTGTAGAGGTGAACGGTACTAGAGCAGTGTAGGCAGTAGAAACCTAGTCCCGCTGAGAGAAGTCCGATGTCAATCCACATTTCACACAAACGTCGGAAGAATATATCGTAATAAAAGTATGAGTCATGTATGCATGAACCCTAAATGCAGGGTGCAAACTAATTTATGCATTTGTAGAGTACATGAAGATCGGTTTAGAACAGTAAAAAGTACAGTATATCGCATAATATGCAGTTGGATCGATTCGGGGTATCAGACAATTAAGGTAAAATTTGTAAATAATGGTGGGCAATTTGATATCCTTTCGAGTATTTTACCCAGTGAGCATATTTCTAACATTTTTTGAGAATATTTTGTAATTCTTACTGACTTCTCTGATATATTTCGGCAATTTAGGCCCCTATTCCACTCTGTGGCACCGGAAAAGTCAAAATTATTTTGACCTAGGCAAGTTCTGTAATATTGTATAGGAAAATTGATAGCATTTCTTTCCGTGCAAATTTCCATTACATGCAAGTTCCATCAAATTTATATTTACAAATACTTTTCAAAGATAAGGGCAGCCTATCATTTTCATATTTGAGCTTGTGACATATGTTGAGAACCTTATAACGATACATGCGATTAACTCCTAGAAAACTTAAATGAAAATTTAGGTGAGGGTTCTATGTGATGGCGAGTTCTATTCGAGAAAATGCGGTATAGTCAAGCGAAAAAAGTTAACATAGCATGTTCATGAATAGAAATACATAAACATATTTAAATGCGCATAATATCATTGTATCTCTTGGTTTTCTGTAAATATCAACATGGTTTGTATTATTTTCATTTTTGAGTAAATAATAATGAATATGCATGCAGGTAGAGGTAATTAGGTTATTAAAATGTAATGAAGGGGGCCAAGTTGGAATTTACGATAGGTTCCTTTAGAACCTCATGCTGGAATTAAAGCATTAATTAGATTACAAGTAAAATTTACATTAAGTTTTCAAAATTCTAAAATACTTAATGTTCAGTCCACTTTCTGCACTTTTTACAGGGGAAAAAGAAGAAATGGAAAAGAATAGAGGAGAAGTATGACAACGACGACACTATTTAGGAGCTTCGGCTTCCCCGATTTCTCAGGGGAACAACTATCCGAACCAGAAATAGATGCACAGTCTCTTAGAACAGATGATCAGCCACTAAGAAATCCCGATACGAAATCCTCTTGTATGTCTTAGTCATAGAAAAAAGATAATTATACTATGGTGAAGGGACATCAATTCATTTTCAACGAAATTAAATCTGCTCCTGATGCCTACTCTTTAAAAATAAGAGTTGAGAATCTTGTATGCCGGCATATTCTTGAAATGTGGAAAATCTAGGTTTATTTGTTTGCGATAGAGTAACTAGGAACATATTATACAATTCCGTGCACATTGCTTTAAAGTATGGATGTCTGTTTGAGACTATGAATACATTAATTTTCAATTATTTGTACAAGTGATGTGTTACAATTAATTGTTTCTTGTCATACTGGTATATTGTGATGTTACTTGAAACTTGATAAATGTTAAATGCACACTCCTGCTGACGTATTTTGCAGGCACTATGTACTAACAATCAAATTCTTCTTGAAACAAGGGAAATGAAGACCTTTTTGGAGGACATGAATAAGCGGATGGCTTCATTGGAGAAAGAAAACAAGAGAGGAAGTAGTTAGTGTGAGCTGTATAACTACAGTATAATTTAGTCACATTGAGTTACAGTATACACACATGTGCATGTAATTTCTCTAAACACTTTTATATATTTATATTTTTTATATACTTTTATTACGTACGATAGAAATAATTAAATACATTACTTTCTCTCGATGGTTGACTTAAATTAATCACGGACAGTTGATCTTGTCTTACAGAACCGAAAGGAAGCATCAAGACACTTGGTTCAAGTTCAAGACGATCGCCTTCAGTGGAGCCTGTCGTAAGTTAAAAGGCCGTACTGAATGAAACTAGCATCTTTGTTCATAACTGCAGACTTCGCTCATCATTTAAAACTTAAAAGTACATCACATGCAATATTCCATCTTTCAGATTTTTAATGGAAAGGAGTTGATGTCCATCAGGGCGAGTAGGCCCAGCATATTCGCCGTTCGAATTGCGGAGGAAATGTTCAGGGAGGATGAGCTAAAGACCAAGATAATATCTCCTCAAAGAAAGAGCCATGATGGGAGGCAGCCATTTGAGGACGATAACAGACTGAAAATTATGAAAAGTAAGGGATTTATCTTTCTAAACGCGGTAACGTGCCATCCATGTGGAATTTCCCATGTGTTTGTTCACGTGTTCACGTGTCATTGTGTGATAATTCGTACTTGTATGTCCCATTCATATTATTTGAGGAACAATCGGGATTGCCTCTCTGAAAGATGCCGATCATGGTATATAAGGTGCAATTCATATAAACACAGATTTCGATAAAAAATCAGTAGGACCATTTATTCCATTTAGGGCACTATCTCTTGTCAATCGATGAGACACTGTGCATCAATGTTTACGCAATAGAAATCATAGAACGGTGATAATGAATATGTCGCTTATCTCTGTATCGTGGCAGCGAAGAATAGAATCTCGTCAGAGGATTTTGAGATTTCCTGTCGAATGTGGATATTTCACCGAAATTCGTGCATGCATCCTCAGGGCAAAGGGAAGATAGCCGGAATACTGACTGAATCCTCGTAAAACCTGCGCGTATTTTATCTAATAAGAGGAAATTTGCTTCAGTGAAAAGACTGCGGTCATAATATCCTTTCCAGGATGATATCATCAATGTTAATGTATGTTTTATTTCACATACATGTATACTCACTGGTTGAATGAAGTGAACATTCGCCGAAAGAATCAATTCTAACTCTGAGTATCACCCAAGATTATTGAAACAATTATATATCATAGAACGATTTTGGTGTGGCCATGCTCAAGATTTGATTAGAACATGATTCATATTATCATCGGACATATGTGCTATGAGACCATGGGAACTTAAATTAATTACTGAGAGATATCTTACTTGTATGCATGCATAGTGCGTGATATCACAATATAGATACAATAATAAATTAAAGTCTTCTCATTGCCTCCTAATGTTAGATCAAATTGTCTCCAATTCAGTGTTTTTCATTTCATCAAAAAAAATCCCATGCATGCGTATAGAAGAAAAAATTCGTACCACTGTAGCCTTGGCAAATCTGAAAATGACGATGCGATCAATACCTACATCATCTTTCCTGCCTTTGTTAAAAAGCGCTTAGTTCAACCATTTAAGAATGAAAATTTTCTTCACAATCAAAGCAAAGTCACTCTCCTTTGATACGATTCGTTATAAATCTCACACTGTTCATCTATCCTATACGCATGGTACAACAAACATTTTTCCACCTATAAATTATTTCCTGATTATCTTTTTCAGAGGCCATAACTTAAAGATTTCGCAATGGAACCACCTGGAAAGAGGCAAAGTCTGCCGTAAATCAACGAGGCTTGGATCTGAGGAGAAAAGAAAAACCAGACGATCTTGATTAATCACATATTCTGACATACCTGTCAAATACATGTTTTCAATACATGCATCTATGTGTTACCTGTCATTCCTTTTGATTTTATAGCCAAGCAGATGCGTTAAACCAAACTAATGCATAACTGGTGCATTCACAGTTTTATCTCTGTATGTATACATTTGGCCAGTTGATTTTTTTGTATTATGGAAGATATCAATAATGTTTCGTCTACAAGAGCAGCAAGAAGGATTTCTAAATTTACGGTGCATGCATCATGCTTGCTTATTGCTGAGTCATTTTTGAAATTCTTCATGTTGCTGTTATAGACGAAACATTGATATTTTCCATGATACAAGGCAATCAACAGACCAATCTTCCAAGATAACAGACTAATCTTCCAAGATAACAGACCTATCTTCCAAGTTTCTTCTAAGATTCCTATTAAGTCTTGCAAAGACTTGGCAGTAAATCTTAAAAGAAGCTTAGAAGATTTGTAAGTTTCGATTCACTGGGAGAGCTTGAATTCGACGCTTTATAGATGGCTGCTCAATTTCGTTAAGCAGGACAAGATTGTTTCAAAAAAACCAGCGCTTACGTGTTATCGTAGCAATGTTTTGCCAGATTCAATACTGATTATCGGAGAGAGCACACGAGTCACGATTGTTTTACTGAATGAACATCAGAGAAACATCTTCTATAATCAAGTACGGGAATTCTTCATTTGCACAACGGAGAAGCT
The DNA here is from genome assembly GCA_907163375.1 of Prostheceraeus crozeri. NCBI lineage: Eukaryota > Metazoa > Platyhelminthes > Polycladida > Euryleptidae > Prostheceraeus > Prostheceraeus crozeri. The sequence goes on from CAJQUW010009565.1 coordinate 7,563, forward strand.
CTTGCACTACCTGCCATTCAGCAATGCCACCCTTCAAAGTCTACGGTTCTTGTTGCCGTCCTCGAAATCTTCTTCTCCTTTGGAGAAATGGGTGATAAAAATAGCGAAGGAAATGCCGTCAGTCGTGTCTTCTGCTGAATTGGACGACCTTCGGCTTGAAATTCGCATATATAAAAGCATAGCAGCCCGATAGATGATACATCATCCGTCACTGATTTCTGGAAAACATCTCTCCATAATATTCAGTATCCCATACTGTCAAAATTGGTGCGAGCGTGTCTGATATTGCCGCACGGCAATGCTGAGGTAGAACGTCTATTCAGCATGATCGGCGATATTCTTGTAAAGAAGAGGCGAAATCTGGACCAGCGGAGCGTGCGTGCATTGACTTTTATTAAGTCAGACATGATAGCTCAGGAGAAAACATGCTATGACTGCTGCATCACCCCAAAGTTGATCACGTACGTCGTGCAAAACAAGCTTATAAACAGCGATTACAAGAGGAAAAAGAGGTCAATGCTCGTAAAGCTGAAGAGGAATGATTAAACCGCCAACGCTCTCTTATGAAAGAAGAACGTGAAAAGTCAACCAGATTGAGTGAGATTAACAATTCCATCCAATCGATTGATGATGCTGTGGCGGCTTCAGAAGAAAGATTTAAAAGAGCACACGAAATCGAGAAAGAAGCTCAGAAAATGAAAGAAAATGCTCTCACGACACAAAGGACTGAATTAGAAAAAAAGAAAGCTATTCTGGCAGAGCAACAACGGTGAGTATAACTAATGATGATATCGGTTGAAAGTGATGGTTCTGAATGAAATATTCTCTGAATTTCAGGATTGAGAAGCGGATTGCGGAAAAGGTGCTAAAGGAAAGCGTCTGGGATAAATTCGTGATCCCCAAGAAGAAGAAAAAAGTATAAGTGAAAGTTTTTGTGACTTTTTGAACGAACTTGTTGTTATTGCTACTCCCGAATTCTTCCCTCATGGACGATTACCCTACAAGCGACAAACAATTCTTTCAGCGATAAGCTATCATATCACATCATTTTCTGTAATTTTTCTATTTTTTCTTGTTGTATTTTTGAACTTTGGTTTTTTAGATTATATATTTTTTCTTAATAGACACCGTAATTAGATGCAGTTATGCGACAGTGTCACATCATTTGTTTTTTTGCAGTCAAATTTGGTTATACTTCCGTAAAAAATCATTTTATATTAGCTCTGTCATGAGTTAAACTCAATTGTTTGAATTAGTTGTCCTTTCTACTTCATGTTCGTCATTGTTCAGATACGAAACTTAAGCATTATTTTGTTTCCTAACAGATTGAAGATATACGGGATCCTTTAGAAGTTCTTGTATTTTTATGATGCAGACATTGCTTTCATATTAATGGCATATTTAGTACTTTTTACAATGATATACCTCACCTTATGATATAAAAAATCGGATAATCTTTAGATTTTGATGAATTTGAACTTGTTCCGACCTATTCTTATCTTAGTTTTTTATTTGAAATTGACTTCATCTTTGGGATACAGAATATTTTGAAATTTGAATTTCTTCATCTCATTAGATAATTCTTAAGTTTGACTTTGAAATTCTTCAATCGATGGTTTTTTAAATTACAGTATATTTTGTCCATTCAGCTAGATTGATGGATAGAAAAATATTCTATCAGAGTTCCTCACTCCGTCCCAGCAATGACCCATGAACATATGGGAAGTCAATGAAAAAATGTAGCAGACTGTTGGAAGACCGGTTTCGATTTTTCATAACCTGTCTTAATTCCAATGTCTTATGCGACAGAGATTGCAACCAGATTAATAAGATTTGAATCAGATGAAACTGGCACGATTAATACCGCTCATGGAAGTGTCAGATTCAAGAGAGGCCGTCGCTTTTTTTTTTGGCGTAGCAAAAAAGTTGCCTAAACTATAAGACTTTCCTGAAAAAATCAAAACAGCAGTCGGCGACCCTGGAAACGTCGCTCGCTAACACACTAGGTGACATATGCCACGCGTAATTCACGCGTGAACCACGCGCAATTACGCATGACTCCAAACATCCGTGGCATGCGGGATATTGCTGCAATATAAGTTATAGTACTACTTTGCAGTCCTGTTTTTGCGTCTCATGTGTCTGCATGTATCAGAGGCTAAACAATGTGATAGGACCTCAATTTCATGCTCATGGAAGACAGAACATGCTTAGCGGTTCAAGCGGCAGCGCAGATAACCGTGGACGACGCGCAAACTATAAACGCTCGCCCGCGCGTATTCATAAACATTTCCCATGTTTTAACAGCATCAGATCAAGTGATTTCTGACTCTTAGTGCAGCGCGTATGTACGCGGGTAGAAGAATAGAATGTCCTTAACCACGGATGTTTGGGGTGTTCCGTAATTACGCGTGTATCACGCGTGGCATGTCACCTAGTGCATCAAGATTAGCGGTTTTGATCTTTTGATATTATCAATTTTTTATTTTTGCCGTTTCTGTCTTGTCCTAGTCTTTTACTAAACTTCTCCATGATTATCATAATTTCAATCAGCGAAAGTCGAAGAGAGATGCCTACATTATATGTCTATAGTGTAGGCATTTTTTGATACAGTTATTTTTCAGAATTCCACAGATATCCTAATTCTTTTCTGGAGCAAACTTATGATTGTTACATATTGTTCATTCCTATAGTCTAGCAATAAAAATCTCACTTTAATATTTGACTGGATTTTCAAAGAACCACCATTCTAAAAGTGCTCAATAGGTGCGTGTCTTCGAATGTGCGTGAATCTCATGATTTTAAGAAATTTTGAGCGCTTTTTTGAGTGCTGTCATTTTTCATGATAATTTGACCAAGTACCTACATGTAGGTATAAATGCCTACATGTAGGTACTTTTCTATTGATCTCACTTTTCAACAATTTTCGTGTTGATAGAATTGCTCGAGTGTGTAACAATTAACTTATACCACTGAAAAGATAACGATCAAACAATTCAGAAAATGTGTTTGAAATTTTCATAGCCTCATCTCATTTGTAAATAGATGAAGTTAAATCGAAACAAAAAAGTGGAAATTTGTCAAAACTTTCACAAAACCAACTGTTTTCTCAATAGCGTTTTATCACAAACTACAGCGCTGAGATTTGCAAAAACCACACCATCCTTTTCACAAAGCCTTCCAGATTAATGTTGCGACATATTATTTACCTTACATGGTTCCCAAGAGACGATTACTAGCAGTTCATGGAAAATAACTGCTGATGAGTTTTATGAGGACTAAATATGCTTGAGAGTAAAACCATCATTTAAAATACCGATGAGGTGTAATTTTTCGCGTTGCGCAATAACACAAAGAATGGATACTGTACCATAAATATAAGTATCTAGGAATGTGGATATCGAAAAATAATAGATATCATTTGGAACAATTGATAGCTAAAGGTAAACAAGCAGCTTATCTCACGGCTAAACAACTTAAAGAATTTGGTCAAGTTTCTGGTGAAATTTTGAAAAATACCTTTGAAATGCTTGCACTGTCTAGAATGAAATACTGTGCCGAATTTTGTTTTTTCAATAACCTAAACAGTTTGGATCAAATTCAATACCAGTTTTATAAACGATACTATCACTTAAAGCCGACTACACCAAATTATTGTTTAATCGGTGAATTTGGAATACGTCCTATGGATATTCATTTCTATAAAGCTGCAATCTGTCTTTGGATAAGATTAATTACAAAGGATGGAAATAGCTTAATTAAACAGGTATATAATGCTATATATCTCAACATGATATCAAATGGAAATGAGAGTAGATACACATGGTGTTGGAGAATAAACAGATTGCTTACAAAACTAAACCTGTCAAAGCTATGGGATGAACAGCTAACGGCTGATAAAAAAGCATACTTGAGAATTACAAAAGACCGAATATGTCAGTATAACAGGGAAAAATGGATATCTGCAGCAAAAGAGAGCCATTCTGGTCTGACGTATTTAGAGCTATGCCAGTTTGAGGAAACCTTGAAATCATATCTGAATTTTGATATCGATTGCAATGATATAAATATGTTACTAAAATTTAGGACAAAAAATCATAAATTAGATTTTGTAACAGGCAGTTACAGAAACAGATTGCGATATGAAGAACGTCTTTGTGAACTTTGCAATGAATCAAAAGTGGAGACTCTATATCACTTTATGATAGAATGTCCATTGTATCAAAATATGCGGCAACAGATTGCACCATTGTTATGTTACTGCAACACGATAGTTGAATTTCATAAATTAATGAATACCTTGACTCCAAAGCATTTAAAATCCATCGCAAGATTTCTAAAAAAAGCCAACGAGTTACGCATGGTCATAAAAGAAAGAATTCACCACAAAGAATCTGAAATCTAAATAAATGCTCAATTATTGATTCCTCTCCTTCCTGATCTGCTTAATTTTTTTCTACAACACTGACCGCACGCTGTATTCGATACGAGTATACCTCAAAATTGTAATATTGTTTTCCAATGTTTTGGAAATAAACAACTTTTGACTTTTGACTTTTTACCATTCAATTGGTATGGAATGCAAGTTACAACTTTATGGAGCATCTGGAAGACTTCGACTGAAATGTACGTCTACATGTAGGCCATTTTAACTCTTTAACATTTTTAGCCTAGGCTGATAATCCTGAAAATATTTAGTGCTGTAATTTTGATGAGGACAAATGTAGAGCAACCATTAGAGTATAGATTCATTTATTTCATCTTAAGCTATAGACATAGAACTGAAATATGAGATGGAGTGATAACCTATTTAAACAAATCATCGTTTCTCTTAGCTTCCTTATCAAAATATACTCTCTAAGGTACGTTTCTCACTTATTTTAACAAGCTGATATCATTTACATAGCACTTATATCAAATATTCTTATCATGAAGCCCAATATCCAAATTGAATGAAATAGTTCAAATTTTAGAAAATGATCTACATGTAGGTACTTTTGTTCTTAAGGATTTTTGGACAAATTGATATATAATATAATGCATGGATACTGCTGAACAATCATTCAAAATACAACTATGGATTGGGAAACCAAAATTTTGCTTAAAAGCGCTTATTAAAAAAGCTAGATTCAAAAGATAAAAATAAATTTTATGATTCCTTATGCTTATTCATTCATAACTTAAGGCAAAGATTATTTTATCAACTATGTTCAGTTAGGCTAAGACCTATACAAAAATTAACTGAAAAGACATAGGCTGCTAACAAAACGGTATTATCATTGATTCACAAGTAAGAACCAGAATATCTCTAACAGACACGATGCTTACTCATGTAGCATACTGAAACTACATAAACAAGTCACATTCAATCAATTCTTCTTATGATGGAAGCGTCTTTTCAGCGGCACTCCTTTCTGAACGTGTGGGGCCCAGCAATCACGTGTAGTCGGAACACAGATGGGGTAGTTGGAGCCACAGAGATAGCAGTAATAGCTGAAAATGGACATCCCTATTGCATATTAAAGGCAGTGAGTGCATCTTACCTGGTTTTTATTCTGCTTGGAGTCGCTCGTCCATGCTGGCAATAAAAGCAAAACTTTTGATGGCGCTTTCCCACGGGAGTGAATTTTTGAAGAACGTGAACACATGGGACATCTTGCTGATCGACGGAGACTCGTGGACGTGTTATTGGCCTATTTGATGTCGATTGAAAATCTTGGTAACTGACTAATGCGCTTGCCAAGTCCATTTTGAACGAGCAGTGCTTCAGAGTTGGTACACGAAGAAGTAGCCTACTGCTTCACAAGGAAAGCATTAGTGAACAGGAAACCGATTATACCAGCAAATTGACGATAGTGGGGACTCTTAGTTTTCCATGAATCTTCGAGACCAACTGACCCGGTCCTGACATGGTTATGTATATCAATACCAACTGAATAATTCAAGTAATCTTCAGCAACTTTGGGTCTTGAAATGATGTCGCCGCGTTTCGTCGTCCTTGATAGCCCGGCAGTGCTTGTTGAGCATGTAGAAATAAATTGCTTTTCTTTTAAATCTTGGAACTTAACTGCAAGCAGAGCGACGTTTTCTATTGCTGACGTGGCCGACATCCATTCCCCTCTATTTAAGTTTCGATTCAAGAGTTCTCGCGGATATAAACGATGGGCAGTCTTGACTAACATAATACTGTACAAACCATTGATCAAATATAGCTGCACGGCACTCTTCACAGAGCCGAACCATGAATCGCCAACTACGATCGTGCCAGTAGCTTTCCAAGGACTAGTCAACCTAAGGGTGCATGCTGTAGTTGATCCAAACTCTTTGACGTACTCCTTATCTCCCATGATATCCTTCTTGGTCGAGGTTTTCTGATGATCTTCATTTTGCCCTTTAGGTCATGGTGAAATGACTTCACCATACTCTCGTCGACGCAGAGATAATCTCCAGCTATCACTGCTTCCTTGAGACGTTTGTTCACTGCCTCCAAGAAATCAAGTATTTGTTGGTCTCTATTTTCATTTGATGAGAACTGCAGGTACTCATGATATCTTCGAATCGCTTTCGTCTCATTATCTTACCCTAATTTAATCCTTTGAATAGTCCGTTATCATCTTCTCTCCAGTACATTCGTCTTTCTGGCAGCTGATAAGCCTCCATTGAGTAGAGACCTCCGAAGAAATGGAGCAGCTCTGAGAATGTCAATTCTCGAAAAGTGTTATCTGATTGTCCTGCGTGACGATTCGTGGATGGTATCATCACCTCTCTCATGTAGACTTGAGGAAGAAAGTGAAGAAAGAAGTCTAGTTCAGCGAAGTCCGAAAGGGAATCCATATTCAGTCGTGGTCCGTAAGATCGATTTCGTCCTCGTTCTCTAGGATCGACCGTCCATCCTCCTCTAGTACATTCCTTATCTTAATCAACTTCCTCTGCATTTACACTTTCCGATTCTTTAGAGCTTGAAGAAACGTCGGCCTCACTGTCCTCACTATCGTCAGAAGAACTTAACTGCAATCCCTTCCTCCTAAGCCTTGCCTTCAGACTGTTTAGGTTACTCTTGCGGAAGAGACTGCTACTATTGACATTCGCTATCCTTCTCTTCTTGCATGGAGGTTCTTGATAATCCTAAAAAAGAATGAAGTTGGGTTCATATGTTTAGACTAAATTCGTAAATCATAACAGCTTACACTTTTCGAATTCTCGTCCAAATCAATGTCACTTCCTGCACTTTGAGCCTCATCATCAACGGAAGATGACGTAGGAGGAATCTGCAAATTTAAATAGGCCTATAAACGTATAGAAGTATTTGCAGCAGTCCTACTTGACCGAGTCGACAAATTATGCTGTTATATAAACATTATTAGAATAGAACCAGTAGTCTATACAATGTATGAAACATGCTGTATGCATGCATTTTTATTATTATTTAATCATATTTATATGCCGTATTGTAGGCCTGCGACTCGTTTATATGAAAGTGTATGATCACAATCTATCAAGAAATAAAAAATTAACAAGGCATGTGGAGAGAGAAATTGCCCGTAGCCTCAATACTACGGCTTCTTAATTAATACATGTACAACTAATAGTTTGCGTGATAGGCAAATAGGTAAGCAGACGTACAGAATTGATGGAATGCGGATGAAATCTCATAAACATTTCAATATTAATAATTGTGCATCAGGTCCTCTGACTTTGCTGCCACCAGGCGAATGGACATATCGCATTCATCCTTTCTCTCTAACGAAAGACAGAAATTATATAGAGTAGCAGATCGATAGTCAGCTTAAGCCACTTGCAATACTCGTACAATAAATCAGTTAGTTGCATACGGATGCACATACAAAGTATATATGCTCGTAAGTACGGCGTATAGCATGTAGATGGAGTGCTAGCTAGTATATCACAAGCTTGTGTAGTATATAGAGTAGACAGCATAAACGGTCACTTACCTGCTTGGGCACATCATTGTTTTCTTTTGTGAGATTTTCTAAGGGGGCGTCTGAGTATTTTCCATCTACCGGGTATATCCCATTGAATGCGTGCCTTTCTAGTATTCCAGTAATAAAATTCAACTGTACCACATATTTTCTGATACCCATCAGGAAGGTAACTTGAGTAAGGAACTAAATCTTCAGGTCCGTCGAGGTATGTTTTTGTAACAGAAACCCAATCAGCTTTCACCAGAATTTCTTTCCTGCGCTTCTCACTCATTGTGGATAACATTCGACGCATATGAGGACACTCACGAACTCACGAATACTATGCTATGATGCCAACATTGCCATGATCGACAGAAGCGAATCACGACAACTTTGGCAGCCAATGAAATTCCGCATGTGTCCTTAGGGTAGAGGCGACTTTAGTAGAATACAATACAACCTCGCGGGATCGCTTCGGACAGCCAGGTCAGATTCTGACATTGATATGAGTCACACAACAACGCTGACTTTTTGTTTCCTAACCTTCAAGGACGTGTGTCTTAATTTTTTAGATGTGACAGAAATGTGAAATGTACCTACATAGGCCATTTTCCCATAGCGCCATTCCTGTCCACAAATGTATGTGAAGCAATGATTGATTCAGACCACCTGATAATGTCGAACTGTAAACTCATGTAAAGAATTTCGGAAGTATGTTTCTTGAAAACTTATATTTATGTGATGATTAAAGAAAAAAAGAGTCTTGTAAGATAGAATATTTGTCTTTTTTGTTAAATTCATTATGCTGAATATAGTTTGAAGTCAGAAAGCAATTATTTTAATAACAGTAGTCGCATTATGTTCATATAAAAACAAATTTCCAAACAAATAAAAAGATAATTCGATATTCTTCTCAAGTAGCCCCATAATAAGAAAACTACCTACATGTAGGTACAATTCTTACTAACCTTTGACCCTTTGGAACTCAGATTAGAAATATAGGTACATGCAAATCCAGCTGTCCTAAATGCAAAGTTGTATCGCAGAATGTTATTTTTTAGACAAAAGTCATCTCAGTGAGCAATCTTCAGAAAAAAATGCGAAGCAAATTTAATTTTCGTATGAAAAGAAGCAGGAAAAATATTCAAAGCTCGATTATAGCGAAGTATGAATTAGCTTTAGGTAAAGAAATTGCTTCATTATTTATTATTGGTATATCATCGATGTTCTTATATTGAAAAGCAAGCTGACTACGGCTAGTAAGAAATATATCTTGACTAGATGCCAATACATAGAAAATTACCTACATGTAGGTACTTTTCTACCGGTCTTCAAATAGATGTCATGGATTCAATATACTATGTATTCGTTAAATAGAACAAATTTTGGTCAGGAATACAGTAAATTTCATCAGTGCAATAATAAAGTCACCTTTTTCAATGCTCACTTTTTCACAAATGCACAAAACATCTAATTTTAGAATGTAATTTTTCCTCGGAAAAATTCAAAGTGCTATTTTTGAAATAAGATTGCTCGGCAAATATTTATTCAACAACCAAGAAATTGTAACATACGTTTTTTGGGTGCATTCTCATTTTGGAACTCCTTTCATTTGCATAAAAGACGCATAGATTAAGAATGACAGCCTTTTGAAAAGCAGTTAGAAAAGTACCTACATGTAGGTCACTTCTTGGTCAAATTATCATTAACTTAGTCATATATAAAAAATTGGATTAGTCATCTGATCACATTTTCATGTTTATTGGATACTGCATGACTGGTGTATTCATGACAATATTATTCAATATCTTAGGCAAGTAACCCATGAAGAGATATAGAAAAATTCCTACATCGAGTCTAATTATCATTAAATGCTTATTATAGAAATCACAGACAAGAGGACATAATGAGGAAGGCATTGCCTATTTATCAATTGTGACTTTTTAGATCAAAGTCACAGTTTTGTTTGGAGACATGAGCACAATATTGGTTGCGGACGGCCCCTGAGCGACAGTGCATGCGCTTGATAAGGGGTAAAAATTTCGGTGACGGCGATCAGTTGATGGCTTAGTTCTTTTTAATCGCAAGACTCGATCCCTCACTTGTTCGCCTTCACGTTATTTTAGCTGTATCTACACACCCTTGCGGCAACAGATTCATCGAAATTCTTCAAGTGTAAAAAACTACCGAAATAAGATACAAGTATACGATATATTAATTTCCCTCAAATTATCGACATTCAATCCATCTAACAAGAAAATATCTCTGAGCAAATCCATAAATACGATGATATGTGACACGGAGATTTAGTGCTGCAGTTCTCAATCTCAAAAATATTCGTTGATGGGAGTCACTTGTTCTGCACCAGGGCCGGGAAAGTGCGCATGCGTAATCTCTCCACCTCAGCACGCAGAACTGCCACTTCCTTTGCTTGCGCCTTCGCCAAGTCCACCAACTTCTGTCTTTGAAGAATTTGTCGATATCGTTTCACTGTTTCCGACGCCTCCGATAGTGAATTATCTGTCAAAAGAGATGAGAAGCACATTCTCAATCATAAATAAAGGGTGACTGATTTTCGCTACATATACTACATTTACATCAATTTGATACATGTGACATATAAACATCAACTAAAATTTGCTTACATCGAGTCACACAAGTAGTATAAAAAAATTTAGCCAAACAACGAACAATCACAATTTTTTGGGGTTGGGTGGTTTTTTTATTGAATCTTCACTGCACTTCTATATTTCTTTTCGTTGAAGACAATATATTTCCAGGTTTGCTGACAGGGGTGGGCCGCCATGTCTGGATCTGTGACACATTTTCTCACATCTTGATATTCGAGATTTGTCACATTCTGTCACATGCAAATTGACATAAAAGTCACATTTTGTCACATGTCAATGAAAAGACATGGCCAAAATCTGACATATGTCGGTGCGCAGAAGATTGGCAGTTATCAATTTTGCCTTAAAGGCTGATTTTTTAAGTAGATCATTTAACGCAATATTCCTAATATATATCAAAGGGGTTATAACGGGACAAAATCGGGAAAAATCGTTAATTTATTAATTATTACTAATTAGTATTATTTACATTGTTCCTTATGGGTGGTCTCCGTGGCACAGTGGTTAGGTGCTTGGCCTAGCGGTCTTTCGGTACAGAGGTCGAGCCCCAAAGTGTCATTGGAAGTAGTGAGGAAATGCTGATCACAAGTCTCCAGATTAAAGTCTGACTTATGTCAGCACCGTCCAAGCCTTCAATATGGGGGAGTGGCGACGTTAAACCATCATTGCATTCCCATGGAAAATTGCCATTGAAGGTGTACAACATTTACCCCGAGATTTGGGGTAATAACAAAACAGAACATGGGTAAAACCGGGACACATTCAACTTTGTTTTAACTGAAAAAATCGCACTCAAACCTTCTAGTCTAATTACAATTGATTCTTTTTATAGTCTCGAATTTATTTATGATTCATTACTAATGGCAAATATGATTGCATAATAAACACGCACTCGAAGATGTGAATTCACAGACCACATTATTTCACAGAAGAGAGGAAAAATTCGTTTTCAGTGAATGCATGCCACTCAGTTTTATAGCGATTACTATTACTTTTGTTTTGTATTCAGATCAGCGGTAAATATAAATACATGCGCGTGCATTATAGGAAGTATACATTCACAGTGACTCTTACGATCTGGACATGACAATCAAGAAACAAATGACCACATATAGTGAATGTTACAATTGGGCAACACGACTTCGTTATTCCATTCAAGCGAAGTTAATGCTCCTCTGTGACTTTGTTCATATTTTGTCAGATATTTTCCCGTGAATTTGTCACATTTTGTCACACAAGCAGTAAAAAAACACACATTTTGTCACATTTTATTTTGAGATGAAAAATTGTCACATATTGTCACGTTTTGTCACATCGGCCCACCCCTGTGCTGAATTCCTTGTGCCACAGGAAAACAAACGTATACAATCTGAAAGAATTTACTTTCATGTACTTAGTCAGAGTGGGATTCAAGCCTTTGAGTTTTGACTTGCTGACCAACTGAATCATGAACTTATTCATGCGCGATATTAACTCACTCGCTTTCTGACTGTATTAAAAGGAATGGAGAAAAGATTGTACTATTTATTTATGTATGCATTGAGTTAGAAAGGAAGAATCTCACTTTCAATTGTTGAAGTTGAAATGTGATCATGATAATTATGAATCTCTTACATTACATACCGTATATACCGCCAAATTATGACATCGACCTGGCTTATGCTGACACTTTTTTCATTGCAGTTAGAACATGGGAATTTTAATAAAATTTTATAGGAACTATCAAATGTGTGTTTGTTTGGTCATAGAAAGCTTCTCGTTGATAAAGGGTCGCGGAACCCGAAACTACTGCAAATATTGTTTTATCTCTTGCAAACTAAAGGGGGAATCTACATTATTTTTTACCGGTACATAGCTGCGGTCAAAGAGAGACGGAACACCAAGGAACTGCCTCATTATCTTTCAAATCGAATGAAAAATTTTCAATCTGCATGTTTAATTGTATAAAAAACTTCTATAATGTTTCAGAAATAGTACTGACATGGAATAAAGTCAAAAGCAAGCTGAATAACATGATATAATAATACATCGACATAGCCCACAGCTACACTGTCACCGTACCACACAATCTCCTTGCTGTCTCATGCTCCTCACGAGAATAATTGTAAGGATACAGCTCGCATCGACATAGAAATGCTGTAAACGTGCATAAATGATTAATACAGCAGATGATGAAATTGTCTATATACGCCTGGAATAGAATGAAGCAAAACAAATTTAACTGCTTTAATCATCAATAGAGCCTAGCCGAGAAAGTCAAGTCAGGTTTAGTTCTAATAGCAAGCTAAGCTTATGTAATCTGCGTCTGAAAAGTCAATGAACGTCTAAATATCATGATGCATGACTAGCTTAAAGAAGAAATGTACCTTCTTGGAAGTTGAGAATAGTGTGTTGCATGCACATTTTGTGAAGTAGTAAGACGTATATGAGTATACAAGTTAAATGTAAATTTGGAATTTCATAAGCCTCTCAAAGTAAACCCAAATGAATTTAATTCGTACTTATACTTTTGAATCAGACGTCTACAGATTGCTGGAAGATTTTAACTTAAAAACCGCTAAAAACACTAAAAAGTCACTAGACAAAATGACAAAAATTTAAAAAATGAGGGATAAAATCGAGTCATCCCGAGAAAACCGAGATGTTTTTTATAAAAGATCTTAATGACCATGATCATCTAGTTGTTTATCTATTTCAGTCACCTCATTTGATCTAATCCATAAGTAATATGAAACATGTTGGATATCAAAAGGTATTTGCCAACAAGCATCTTAATTAAGCGGAACGTAAGCTGATTATCAAGGGAATTTCATGAAGTGCATTATAATTCAAGTCTTCATGAAAAATGTCGAGATCTCATTGTGCTCTTTGGCTGGAATGTCATGTTTTTACTTCAATTTTCATCGGCATGACTTTATGATTCACTAAATTTATGTTTCAGTTCTTGAATCTGAATAGATCTGAATCTGAATCTTGAATCTGGCATTGGAATACTATTTCTATACCAGACATTTTTTATGTTACAACATTAATTTTCATAAAAATTGAATTTTTAATAACAATTTCCCGAACATTTTGTAAGGCCAAGTGAATGTGCACATGAGAAGTGATTGCTCATGTCTCTTAACCGCCTTACTCAAGGAACTGATTACTATATCCCCTCTCTGTCCAGACCACATTTTCTCGAGAAAAAAGGAGGCAAGGTCAGCAGTTTCTTGCGCTTTTCATGGTCTTGTGTATTCCTCTATCTGTGAGTACTTTCAATTTTATTATCAGGTGTTGGCCTACCTTGCTTGACGACTGTCATCTTTTCAGTATATTCCCTTCAGACGAAAGGCGTGGTTATGATCTCACCTGCAGTACTAAACATAGTGTCACATCAATCACGTAAAAGCAAATTATGGAATTCTACCGAATCTGGGTGTTCGAGTCATGCATTACTCTGCATTTATTGGAGAATGCTCATCAACTGATCGCAGTCTTGTCTGAACGTCAGCCATCTGCTACTGCTGACGTAGTGGCATCTCTGACATAAAGCGAATCCAGGAACAATTGGGTTGCGCTTCCCTTACTATATTTAGATACTGCGCCTCTTTCAAGAATCGCGTAGAATTTCATTGCAAAAATTGGAGAAGGCAAAGCATCATATCTATCGGAAAAGCCAATATTGTCGTGGGCGCGTGCGCTTACTGCCTCACACGGACACAATTCTCTTTCGCTCTGTCTGAACACACGACCAGCTTGTGTGTCTAATTGTTCGAAGAAAACAGCTGTGATTCGAGCACGTGCTGCAAAACTGTTCAATGAGTTTGAGCGTCTGACTTTGAGACGGAAAGCTGTGCACAGCTGACACGAGAAGCTATCGAATTTAAATGAATGATGACACTTTTCAATTTTATAATTATTGAAAAACTATTTTTGAGGATGCGCCGAAGGCCTCGCAGGTACGGAGAAGACGCCACTGATGTGGACCCATTTACACCTTTTAAATTTCATTCTGATCATTGTCTTTTATTTTGATATTTTTCTCTTTCAGTGGCAGGTAGTTTGTGAGATGATAATGCTAAGGAAAATACTCCTATTAATAACGCTGAGCACTAACGCAATTGCAGCCCATCGAATAGCTGATTTAACGTCAGGTTGTCGTCACACGAAGGATTTGTAAAATACCATTATTCCTTCTGCGTTGCTATCATGATCAGTCAAATTTGTGCAGATTTCTCCAAAAGTGTAAAGTTTTGCATATCTTACTTTTGGCATCAATTGCATTCAACTCAAGTCAAGTTCTTTTAACAAAGTCGAAACTGCATGCCCATTGGAATTTTAAATAATGCTGGGTTGCTACTCAACCTAATATGCTTACTCTATCATATCAGTTTATCGGTGCAGAAACTGATTGAGCTGGTTAATAAATTTGGCCAATAATTATGTGACATCACAATTTTCTTTTCATTCATGCTTGGCAAATATTTTGTTTGTATATGTCAATACTAAATGGCAACACATTTGGTGAAGAGCTCCACAGGTGAATGCATGAAAAATCTGCATGAAAAGAAATTATTGGGAGTTATATATGCCCGGTTATTTCCATAAAAACTTGAGCTCGAACTTGCAAAAAGTATTTAACGTCTACCAGCATACATGTAGATATATGTTTCTGTCTTACCAGACTACTGCAGCGTCAAATAGCTGCACTTTGTCATTTATATTCAGATTTTGGTAAATTATCATAGAGATCACGCATAAAACTGCATAAAATGAGTAACTGACCTGTCACTTCGTCAATATGAATTCGTTCATTCAGACTAACATTCTTTTCTGTGAGTTCGTGTTTCATTTCCATGTTCTTGCCATCCATCTTATTGGAGACATTTTGAGAGATAAATTTGAGTTTTGTAGATCGCTGATCCATCGTTCTCTCATGATGCTGAAAGCAAATTACAGAATATTTTCTTCTCAATGTCTCTGAATCATGATCAACTCACTTTCTTGAGAAGACCCATGGCCTGCTCCAGTTTCTGGATCTCATTCGCAATAAGTCCGTCGTAATCATCGGAGTTGAGATACTACAGAAAGCAGGAATTTTATTATATCTCCGCGTAAAAGAGTCATATCAAGTCGTTCATAATGCAAAAAACGAATGCAATCAATAAAGCTTCTTCACTTTAAAAATTCTAGGTCATTGAAAACAAACATCGACTTGTTACATAAGAAAAGTCAATTTCGGAGTTTAGTCTACTGAGAGCTACTTGTCACGAACTGCAATAGTTTCAAGAGTGGGGCTATCTTGCTAGACCCACTCCGACCGAATTGAAACCGTTCATAGAATAGAAAGATGTCTTCAAACTTAAGCAATTTAATCACAAAGAAACCCTTGGCAGTCGAAGACTCTAGCTTCTGAGTCTCATTCGATATAAGTCCGTTGCAAACATCGGACCTGAGGTACTACAGAAAACAGGAATTTTATTAGATCTCTGCGTTAAGGAGTCATCTCAATCATTCATCTTCTTCTTCTTCTTCTTGTCCGGTTTTACGTCCTTGGTTCCACCAGTTTTGAGGGTTGGACGGTATTCCATGCCGATTCCAATGTTGAGGACGGATAGCGCTCCTCCATGCACCACGATCCTGTGCAGTTCGACGATCGAGCCGCAGGTCGCGGAGGTCCTTGTCCACATTGTGACATTCCTCTGGCCTCCTCGGATGTTCGGACCAGGCACTTCAAAGGTCATAATTTTCTTTGGCCATAGCCAGTTAGGCATACGCTCCAAGTGCCCGAACCATCGAAGGCGACTTGACCTCAGAACGCTTTTAAGGTTTGTGATGCCTAGGGCATGCCTTAGCTCAGCCATCGATTTCCGCTCACTTAACTTCGTGGAGCAGATCCATCGGATCATCGCATTTTCATTTCTTTCCAGTCGGCTCACATCATCCTCACATACAGCCCACGTTTCTGAGGCGTAAAGCAGCACACTTCGGACACAGGTTTGGTAAACATATCCTCTTCGCCGAAGGGAGATGCCACGATTGGTAAGCACTGGAAGCAACTCACGGAATGTTTTCCAAGCCGACTTGACTCTCGTGGTTGTCGCACCAAAACATCCTCCTGTTTGATCTATCATGTCGCCAAGGTAGCAGAATGATGTCACAGCTTCCCATTCGTCTTCGCCGATGTTGATGGTAAATGGCAGGTCTGGTAATGGAGTCACATTACCTTCGCATGTTTTACATTTGATTTGAAATTTTGAGCATTTCGAAGGGAGTGGAGATCTGTACACCGGTGGTGAATCCAATGGTCACAGTGCGTGCATAGGATCGAGTTTCTCCCAACTCCTTTCATGCAAACTCCACATTCATATTGCAAAAAAACAATAAATTCAATAAAACTTCTTCACTTCAAAAATAGTTTGCTTGAAAACAAAAATGTCGACTTAAAGGTCTCGCTGGTAATGGCTGAACAAGCTGAAGGACTGCATAGCAGGCTGCTTTGCTTTTGTCTATCCAGCGTTAGATGTGCAGCTACGAGCAGAAAATTATAAACCATAAATTTTTCAAGTCTTTGGACATCTTTCTATTGTATGCCCATGCGAGACGAACTGGCACTCTGCAATGTTTATGATGAAAATGCTCCAATTCGATGCACCCTTAATTTCTCCGTTCTCAACAATGACAACGCCGCATCTTACCCGCTGGACTTCCCGACTGATTTTGAATGATTGGATGTCTTTGGCCTTGTTTCTCAGATCTTCTACCTCCATCGTCATTTTTCGTAACTCCCTGTCAATTGAAATGGATAAGCATTTCTACGTTGAAGATTGATGCAGAATATATATATATTAATATTATATAATATTGTAATAATTATATATACAGTAGAACCCACTTATAACGGACTCGGTTATAACGAACTCTCGGATATAGCGAACTCTTTTCAAGGGTCCATAGAGCAAATTTTGATTTTTTACAACGTACTTAGGGATGAAAGTACTTAAGTATTCTGAATCATCGAAACGAAGCTGACACGATTCTACAATAACTTGCTGCGTTTGATGATGGCAGCAACAGCTATTGTCATTGGCTCGGAGGAGGACAACTTTTGAGTGTCGAATCCGTCCAATGACCAATCGATGGAAGTGAACTGGAATCAAGACATTGTCTGTGATGGTGTCTTCTTAACGCGTCACTGCGCTGTTTACATTGTTTTTTTAGTCATTCAGATTTTTAGATTCATGTTCAGAATATTGTATTTTTTTTCTTACACAATAGAGAATTGTTAAGACACTATGCTGTTTTCTCGAGTAGGCATGATCATACATGTAGGGCCAGGGCAAGCAAATAAATGTACATTACATGTACATGTATTTATGGTGATGCATAGTGAGAATTTTAACTGGTCATGATGGATAGGACCTTACTATTGCAATTGACAACTTAATTTGGTGCAGAAGTAGGCTTCAATACTTCTTATACAGCTTGTTCTTGCACACCTCGGATATAACGTACCAATTTTCTAGGTCCCTTAAAGTACGTTATAAGTGGGTTCTACTGTATATATATAACCTTGGAATGTGTACAAATGAAGACATGTGATCATAAATCGATTTTCAACTGTATCAATAAGAAATCAGCTCCGCAGATAGAAGCTGACGAAGAATAAAAGTCGAGAGCTTCTCCTACATATCGCTTTTTTGACAAAACAGTGCAAGCGGCAAGGCGAGGCCTCCTCGTCTCCCTCTCCGGAGAGAGAAAGTCTGTCGAAACTCTGGAGTCTCCTCGAATTGTGTATTTTCGATCGGTGTTACAGTGCGAGAAGCACAGTGGACAAGCGTCCTCTTCTCTTCTCTCTCCTCAAAATATTTGACAAAACATGGATGAAGTTAAAATGATAATGATAAAATATTACAGTGATTCAATGATGTGATGATTCGACGACGTCATGTGATGTGATAAAATGCACAGAATGGAAAGATGACAAAATGAAGTGGTAGTATAAAGGCAACTGTAAACACTGAATGTGGTGAACACTTTCTGAAGATAAATCACTGAGCGGAGACGAGACATTTTGCATGAAAAAGTGATAATATTCAATATTCCATCATGAATTTTGAATTGGATACATGCATTTAATCCTGAATAATTGAATACATGCATCATACAGCACTGTGATATGGTACGAGTACATGCATATATTTTGGCAAATATTTGTCCCTATCTCTATGCGAATTTCCTTTTTTAGTTATTATTTCACAACTTATTAGCAAACGTATCCACATGCATACACTTCCACATCCACAAATCCACATCTCTCCCTCTCTCTCGCATTCTCCTACAAGTATCACACCTTACACAGAATCAATTTAAGTATTCAGAGACCCGAACTAGGTTTGAATTAATTATTTTATTTACATCACTGCGCCCCAAAAATGTTGGTGAAGACTTCGGAATACATCGCGAAATAGTCACCGGTGCTTCCGCTGTAAATTGCTTTCTACGATTAACTTTAAAATGCTGGAAATTTGATGTTAAGAACATTCTGACATAAGGCAATAGGATCACAGAAGAATCTCACCATTCTAAGTGAATGAATCTCTTCTTCGAGTCTTTTCCTTCCATCATATGCTGAACCTTGGCTTCTCCCAGCCCGCGAATCTTCGTATTCAAATCTTCCACGACTGATCGATGGACGAGAATGGAGTCATTGAAGTCGTAGATGAGGCCATCTGCTGCATCGACTTCCACCTGGCCTTGCTTCAGTAACAGCTGCACTTGCAAATTCGTCTCAAAACGCCGTCGTTCTTCTCGTAAGACTTGTTCTTGACTATCCAGATCAACCTGCTCTGTTTTGAACTGATCCTCCTCATCTTGACGACGTTGAAGGAACGCGTTCATTTCGGCCAAATCCAGTGCCTTCTGCTTCAGCTATAGAGAAAGAAGACTCATTCGTCTGTGCAACAACTCCTTAAATCAATTCTCAGACAGTGGAAACTTGAAAAACAGAAAAGGCAATCTCTCCCTTTTTATGATGATTCTTTATTAAAAATAGCGGTACCCGACGCGGTTCGTCTCTAGGACAGTCTCAAGGGCTTGCAAAGTTCCTGGATGACAAATATCCTCAAGAAAAGCTAAGTAAGTCTGCGATCGGTAGGAATAGGGCGGGCCAAAGCTACGGATGTTTGAATCAGTGCAGTGATATCAAAGTTTAGAGTATGAAGGTCAGCTCAACCACTAATACTTCGTAATCTCGGCCTTCAATAAAAGTGCTAGCATAACACTTACGATCAACATTGTCTGCTTCTAGATAAGACATCCAATCATGTCAGCGACATCCAGCTATGAATTCGAAGCTACGAATCTGGGCAAACTCACAGAATTAAATATTTTGTTTATCTGCTTCGGTTTGCTAGAAGTGTGATTAATGCGAAATTGGCGGCACATCGAGGAACCTATTAAGTGGGCAAAAAGAATTCCTTATACCTTACAGAGATAGGAAAAAAAAGTTGTGCGTCGCTTGCGGATTAATGTGAGTTCCAGCAAAGTGCTTCGATTGCCAAAATTCCTTCAGATTCGAAGAATTCAGATCAATGCGCACAAGTTTTCTCGATAATGTTGGCTCTTCCGATCATTATTAGAAAAAATAGCAGGCGTACGAAAATTAGTTCACTTGATGATTTCACATCCTCTCCTCGGCATTTCTTACTGCATACACTGAATCGAATGTTAGCCAAGACAGGGATGTTTGTTTTGGTGTGTGCGAAGTGATAGCACAGCACTCACGCATCTCTCACTGCCTCTGGTGTCCTCTGCTGACAGCTTATTGTTTGCCATTTCCAATAGCAAGCGATACACGAATTATCCATTCGAGAAGGAGCAAGTTATCAATTCTGTGATGTGGCATTTCGATATTAAGGCTACATAAAACCCTTCCTTTCCAGGAAACCGAAGCGCGCAGATGAATCTAATTCTGTGGTGCAACTAGATAGTGCCGTTAACATCTATGCAGGCACTTACATTATTGTGATGCTTGAACAAAATCTTCATTTTAAGAACGACAGAATGACTCATGTATACTACATACCTATGAGGTGTGATCAAAAATGAATTATTAGGTAGATTCCAGTGTACAATGTGAGCCTTTGATGCTGCAAATGAAGTGATCATCAACTTGACTTTTAGATGAAAATATAAGTATCCATATACATTTAGGAGGTCTGAATTGTATTTGTCAATATCAATGGCTGTGTCAGAAAAGTTTTATATGGATCCATTCGACTTACGTTGATGAGTTTGCAATTGACTAAATCTTTCAAAAATGATTCCCTTTTACTTAGTTAGTAAATAAATAAAGCCTTCGGAACACTTTTCAAAGTGGTTATCCAACCCCTTGAAGTGCCCACCAAGGTCCACTGCAATTCCAGCTAGCAGTATCACAAGATATTTGCAAGTCTGCAATAATGAGAGACAAACTGCTGTGAACAATTTTAGCATTCAGTACCACATCAACAACAAACACACATTAGGAATCACAGAGTTTCTCGTTATTTTGCGCGAGAATCCCGACTTATGTTCACAGAAAGATTTTATTTCCTTCCTTTACTTACCTTGGTAGCTTTATCTCTGTTTTGCTTCTTCTAATATCTAGGTTATTTACTCAATTGTTATTAGTTCAAGTCTGATAGATCATAGGTTTCAATGCTCTCAATTTCGTTCATAGATTTATTACTGTAGAAAATATGATTCCAGATTTTGTATTTTATATTCAGTCCATGTTTGCAATTGAATAAGAGTGGACGAAATGCATTGCGCAAGAATTAGTCTTTAATTTCATCAAAATGAATTTAGTGGATTTATTTATTTACAAATTGAGTAAATGTTGTGCCGTTAATATCGTCACATCGGAAGTGACGTAATCATTCCAAAGCATGAAAAATTGCAGAATTGCTATTTTCATAGAAATTGCCATGGGTCGGATATCGGACTTTTTAATCAGTCGCGCTCAAATATGAGCTTCAGCCAAGAATGACAGCTTTTAATAGCAGTCGCAGCGAGTACTCGAGGAAATGCGGTAATAAGGCTATACTTTTCATTTGCATCTCTCATTTGATTGTGAATTAGAAATTACATTAATTGATTGCAACTTATTTACAAGCACAGGATAGAATATTATCGCTACATGACCACACTGAACTTGCTCTATCATCAAACGTCAAATACTTTGACGATATTTAAGATAAAATTGGTGTTGAGAAGCATCTGGGCCCTTTAATCATTTTGTAGAGGAAAAATAGCGCGCAGTTCATTGCGAAGTTTTATTCCAGAGGTCCTTCAGTGGAAAACCCAGAATGAGATCAAATTAAAAGTCAAGACATAAAGAACAAGCTTAGTGTGAACTCATTTTACCATGGCAAGAGAAGGTCAATCAGTAACACGTGCCAAAGTGGCTTGTAGTTGGTCGCACTGGCGTTAGCCCATAGAAATTGATAACAATAAAACCTCTGGAATGGAAGTAAAGCTTCATGCAATACACAATAGTGGCACAAAAATCGCACGCATTTTCACTTGGATACACTTGTCAGCGACTGTATCATTGGGTTAGAATCAGTCACATGTGCAATTATAAGCTTTTCATTGGTTCTTCATGCCCCAACTTAGTTCCCCCGGATGTGCCGTGACCTTGAGTCAATTTCCATTCTAGTCTACTTCAGATAAACAATCTATTTCTATGCGTTAGCCCGTCTGCCATTACAGATCACGTGCTTCTTTGTCCTTGTGATCGTGAGAGTTTGCTGGACAAATTTTCTATTGTGTGTAAAGCAAGTCAAGATCGTTTGCTGGGAATTTCATAAGCTATGCATATTAGGCGTTACAAGCCAGATCTCTGCAAGCAGAAGGATCTACTGATTGACCTATCTTGCCATGGTAAAATGTGCTCACACTTAGCTTGTTCTTTATGTCTTGACTTTTAATTCTATCTCATTCCGGGTTTTCCACTGACGAGAGCGGTCGAAAGAACCTCTGGAATGAAACTTTGCGATGAACTGCGCGCTATTTTTCCTCTACAAAAAAATTGTTGTTGCCTTTATCCAATCAGAAATTCCAAAGATATCACTTTAAACGCAAAATATCAGTTATACAGTGTCAGCTGTGCCTACAAAACAAAGGAATCTGCTACTATTACGAAGCATTTTTGACGCGAAGTTGAATTAAGTGAAAACTGATGAATTTAGGGTTGAATTTAATATTTCCTGGGCATTAAGGCGGACATCTGAAACCTTGATTATTCATTGTGATGTTCATTAACTTCGGACTCACGTTTTGTTCCTTGTCAATTTTGTCTCGTCGTGTTTTACATAATCGTCTCCAGACCGATAATTCAATTCCATCAGGCATGTTACGTTCACTGTCCATTTCCGACAAGGCACCTTCCAATACTCCACGTTGTTGTTGACTCTGAGGAGGAGTAAAAATAAGAAGATGCAGAAACGACTGATGTTGGTGCGTCCACGTTTACGCATTTTTAAGAGTGTATTTGAAGAACCAGCAAAACTCACATCGAGTTGAAGTTTTAATCGTAAACACTCAAAGTACTCTAACAAATTCAACAAATCTAAAAAATGATCAAATTAGCAACAAGTAACTTCCATTACTGCATAGAGTAAGTATATTAGGTAGAGTAGTAACTCAGTATTGATTAAATCCCCAATGTGTTTGCAGTTTCGATTTTATTAAATGAACATGAGTCGAGACCCAGCATCAAATATGAGACAAGCAAATCTTTGCAGTTTTGAAGAAATTACCAAGGCATTGACTGATCATGATAACAATACAGAAGGAATGATTGTATGTTACAGATCCTGCGTATCATGACAGCTTTGGAGAGCTAATGTTTGTTAAATGAGCAATTCGATGGGTTGCTACTTTTATGCTCAACCTCAAGAGTGTATTTTCTTAAGCGTGATCACATCACAAGGAACCTGCCACTTGCAGAGCAAAATAGCATAATCAAAGACAATGAGTTCAATTAACTTTACAAGATGGAAAATTGGTCCACATCAGCATTCAGATTCAAGAAATGAAACATTAATTTAGTGAATCATAAAACCATGCCGATGAAAATTAATTTTAAAACTTTAAATCTCAGCCAAGAAGCACAATAAGATCTCGACTTTTCCATGAGGACTTGCATTATAATGCGGTTAATCAGCTGAATTACCGCTTAATTAAGATAGCTGTTGGTAAAAATTGAATCTTTTGATATAAAAATTTTCACTGCA
Organism: Prostheceraeus crozeri; assembly: GCA_907163375.1. Classification (NCBI taxonomy): domain Eukaryota; kingdom Metazoa; phylum Platyhelminthes; order Polycladida; family Euryleptidae; genus Prostheceraeus; species Prostheceraeus crozeri. Next base: position 31,383 of record CAJQUW010009565.1, read on the forward strand.
TGTTGACATTATTTTTGAGTCGACAATCTACCAACTGAGATCAATACTTGCTCTATGCATTACTGCATTATTTTTGAACGGTAATTACTTACTTCAATTGATCGTCTTCTTACTATACTTGTACCCCTCCTCGTCGTTGGTGACTGAAAATTCGAAATGTGTAAAAAATGCAGCTTGACTTCTTTTCCAAATTCACCAAGACACCCTGATGTTTGGTGATCAGAGTGCATTCAAACAAGACCGACTGATCCGGTGTACAGTATCATTCATTGAATCCACAAAACCTTTGAAACCACAAAAATTATGCCACTTGTCTTCAAATAGACAATAGCCTATGATAAATAAACGTTCATCGCATTCCGTATTTTCAGTAAAAAGGCACAGGAGGGTGTTTCAACTAAATTCATGATTCCCAACAACAATTTAGTAATTACACTGGGGCTTCTTTGCAAAATTTGATGCATGATGTCTCTTTGTGCAAAATTCATTTTATTTATTAATTTTCTTTTGATTGACTTGGTTTCAATTTTTACGTGATTCCTAAGTGCTAGGTTTCGCTCTTCGTTTATTTTCTATGCATGTAAATCATGCCGCATAAAAAAGTAATTATCTGTCTATCTTTCATTAAGTTAATTTGTTGCTTTTATAGTTTCTTAGTTTACGTAGTCATTGGAGTTCTATGACACACACAGGGATGCAGAATGGGTCCATTTCCCCGCTCCCATGCAAATCGCTTCCGCTTCCAGTGATATGTTGCGGATGAGCGACAGCTAAAGATCGCAATCAATTCAAGCCTAGCTTAAGCAACTGAAAGAAGGAAATCTCTGTGGCCCGATGATAGCAAGTGAAAAGCAATTGCAGCATTGCAATAACCTGAGCACTTTCTGTGCACTCGGCGCATCATCTTCGGAGAAATTGATAAATGCATATACAACTCCGATTTCATCTCAGCAAATAATAAAATCACTGAGAAAATTAATAAAATGGAAGTATAGTGGGCATAGTCACAGTTTGTTGTTGAAATCTATGAGCTTCAAATGATCGAACATATCCATCACTAAGAAGCGGTCAATTGTGAGTCAGTTCCCAGAGAACGGACGAAACGATAGCGCTGGAGGTCGAGACTCTCAATATTGGACTCTCGAAAGAGCTTGATCAGATACAGCGTCACGCGCATCACATAATTTGTGACTCTTGGCACTCCTCAGAATTTGTGCCGCCTTCATATCGTCGTCAGCTTCTTGATTTTCGTTTATTTCTCAGTGTGGTGCCTAACAATGGGCATCCTGCGTCATCGTCTTTATCTCTTACGGAGCACTCTGGATATTTTCGCTTGCCTAAGTCGCCTACCGCAGTTCGCAAACTCTTCTATCGATTGTCATCATTTCCTTTGCGTTACATTCTTGCATATTTTAATTTGGGGTCCTCCGATTATCGTTATTGGGACTGTTGTGTTCTTCAAAATCATGCATTTGATTATTATTATTATCAATACATGACGTAGCGTTTTCTGTTCCCCTTAACTTCAACAAGACCGATCAAATTCAGTTGTTCGACAGTACAATGTGCCAGTTACAATATTCGTCAGAATCAGCCCTTTCTTTCACAGAATATAATCATATGCAGCCTTGAAGTCATAGATTATCTTAGAACACTTTAGTGTAGCCGTTCAGGAAAACCTTAAACAAAACTGTTTGAAGAACTACACCGCACACAGTTTAGTTGGTAGGATAGTTCAGTTGGTTAAGGGTCGTACATCCGTACGATGATGCAGAAGGTCCCGGTTCGAGTCTCCCCGCCTAGTGAGATATGTAACACCATCCTCGACTGAGATTACTAACCTTAGCCTGGTGAGAGTTCCTTTCCGTCACTAACTTTCTATTACATGACCTTAGGTTGGTTTGGATGGAGGGCATGATGGAAGCTTTAAGTGTTATTTAAGTCATTTGACTATAGGAACTCCGCTGCCGCGGATCGTCACTCACCTGCCTCGCGCTGGAAGGCCGCTCTGCATAAGGATTGAGGACTGCGTCTGATGAAAAATGGGAGGTGCTGTGAGACGGTGTATGTGCAGCAGCTCCACGTCTCGGACGACGTTTAAACAACTTGAACAGCTGATCAACATAATGACTTGGTATATCCGAGAATTCTCTCTGTAACGATGGGAACGATAGAAAAACGGCTTAGACAGGAATGGCGATGACAGTAAATACCTTGAAATTCTTCTCTTGTAATTTATCCTCCGCAGAGAGGATGTCGTAATTTTCACGGAACTGATCGACGATGTGCCGCGTATCAATCACTAACTTGGTGACCAGTTCTCTCTGTATCCTCTTGTCATCATTCAATTTCTGCAGGTCTCTCTGCTGGTTCCGCATCTCTTCCTCAATCAGAAGGTCGAATCGCAATCTCCAAATCTTCAGCTCCTCCTGGAAAAGCAAAACATGTGTATACAATGCAACCATAGCAGTGAACGAAATAGAAGCCATTACAAGGGGTCTCCGTGGCACAGTGGTTAAGTGTTTGGACTAGAGATCTTTCGGTCCAGTGGTCGAGCCCCGACATTGTCACTGGAAGTCGGCAGGAAGGGAATCACAGACTCCCGATAGAAGTCCGACTGCGTCAGCAACGTGCAAGCCCCCAATATGAGGGAGCAGTGACATTAAATCATCATCATGAGTCCAGCTCTTATTGATAACGATCGACAATGACAGACTGCGTGATAGAGGACGTAGCACTCTACATGTGTGAGTCTTGTACAATATTTTGTAGAGATTTAAATTTTTTTTTTATTCATTGACTCTATGTTTCCACATATGCTTGCATTTCATTAACTCCTTTTAGTTTGGCTTCATTTTACTAATGTCCATGTGAAGTTTTGAATGAGTAATGCCATTTGAGATTTGTTGTCGCTCGATAGAGATTGATTTTCAATGAATTTTCTTCGCACGTTGATCTAACCCGGTTATGCAGTGACCCTTTTACACGTGATTTAGCAGGACAGCATAATCTGTTCGAAGAATGTTGAAATTACAGTGATGTTCCTAATTTTTCAGTTTCTATTGTTTTCCCGAAATAAAATTACAGAAACCTCAGCTTTTCTGGAATCCGCACATGATCGAAAACAATAAATATCATTAAATATTCACCTGGGCAATGAAACATTTCAAATAAGCTTGTTCACTAGGAAGAGCATGAAGCAAGCGCTATTACTCAAACTAAGTGAGATCGATACTTTGTTTTCCTATTCTTACTGTCTTGTACCGAAGGGAAAATAACACTGTTTGAAAAAGGAAGCTTTAACGACACTGCTCCCTCCACAGGGGTCGGCTTGGATGGTGCTGACATCATCAGACTTTTCTGGAGCGTTTTGGTCACCAAGATAGATTCATTTGCGCGTGGTTAGGCCTCAGCCACACTGCGAGCTTTTCCAAGCGTTTCCGATCAAAGCGTTTTGCAGCAATATAAAGCCATCATTAGAGCAGTTGTAGACTGCCACACAGCGAGCAAAGCAGACCAGAGCGATTAATAGCTTGCGGACATACGTTTGCTGGGGACGCTCATGTTTTCTTTGCTTTCAGTGTGGCTGAGGCCTTAGTCTAGAGCATATATAATCCTATCCCAGCCATTTTATGAAATGTAGCAAGCACAGAATTCGATTGTTTAAGCATATCACTTTGTTAGAAATGCAAACTGATTCAAAGCTATGGCACATGCAGGAACTCACTAAGTGGGCAAAAAGAAATTTTTGATACATTGTAGAGATAGGAAAAATAGCCGTGCGCCTCTTGCGGATTGCTGTGAATTCCTTCAAAATGCTCCAATCGCCACGATTCATTCAGATTCGAAGAATTCAGATCATCATGCAAAAGTTTTCTCGATGATATTGGTCCTTCCGATAATTATGAAAAAAAGTTAGCAGGCGCATGAAAAAACTTTCACAAACATCTCTGTAGAACTTGACATCGACTGTGTCTCTTTACTGTGTGATCCGGTTGATAACAGTCACTGAACTTCATACAATTTGGCTGAATGCTGAACTGGCTGCTCATTGTTCGATTGCTATGGTATTATGCCAGCGGATTGTGCCATTTCATAGGCATTGCATGTTCCAATGCTTCCCTTCTGGTCAAACAGAAGAAGAGACGACCGGTCTAATTCTGTGGTAGCAAGCGATAGAAACTGACATAAATGTTCATCTCTCTTTGGCTTGTGTGATTGGCCAAGAGCGCGCAACACAGAGGCGGCTTGCATTAGCGAACACACAAACCTCAACAGTCACATTGAAAGCAGGCCTGTCAAGCGAAAAGCACTTATCTTTGACTCACTTTTCTTAGTGATAAATTCGTCAAATGGAAATATTATTCACACTGTTCAACTCTTCACGATCTAAATTTGCTGACTGTTTGCGTTCAATGTAGTGTCAATCTTCTAGTTCGTCAGAATTGATCTTGCCCCTCGAGACTAGTTCTGGCCGTGTCCATCAGAATTGAGGAAAGTATCTCTAGATCCATATACGCCCACAAAGCAATTTATCTCTGTGTTTGTGGTACCTTTATCCCTACCTACCGACTTCCAATGACACTCTCGCACTCTACCTCTAGCTCGAAAGATCTCTTTCCCAAGCACTTAACCACTGTGCCACGATGGTCACATATCTCAGCAAGAATGATAAGTGTTATTATTTCAAATGCTTTAGCTTTGACTGGACCTAGCCCCGAACCCAAGTTTACCGTACGCAAAGCCAACATTGCACCGTAAGGTCACTTATCAAGGATTGGATAATGAAACATGATTGGATAATAGAATGTGATTGGATACTGGAATATGATTGGTTAATGAAATATGATTGGATAATGGAATATAATTGGATAATAGAATGTGATTGGATAATAGAATATGATTGGTTAATGAAATGTGATTGGATAATGAAATATAATTGGATAATAGAATATAATTGGATAATGAAATATGATTGGATATACGAATAATAATCACCTGTAAGACCGCCGTCTGTGTTTTGATCTTCTTTTGGAACAAGTTCTGAAGAGTTTCATCAAAGGTAGCTTTCCCTTCATCGATGAACGTCGTCAATTTCTTCAACTCAGATTCCAACTGTTTTCGATATTTTTCCCTCTCCTCATTTAATTCCTTCACTTTCCGCTCGTATTCTATCGCCATTTTCTTTTCTTCCTCTGTCCAATCATCTTCCAGCTTCTGCATCATGAAAGCTGGCTTGGGAATGTCCTTCTTCAATTCATCTTCTTTCTTCACTTCTAAGACACCTCCCATCATCTCATCCAAGCCTGAAAAGCATTACAAGTCTTTCAGTGATTCGATATGAACGCAGATTATTAACGTGAAATGCGCATACTGCATATCGTCTAAGCATTACATACTTAAATTACAAATGATATCTGTGGGAACGAAGTCGCATCCTTCATTGTCGACCAGAATCTGATGGATGACAGAGTATCTTTTTGACACTCCACGACCGTACATGCCGCTTAATCGTAACAGTCAGCGAACCGTTGAGACAAGCGGCAATCCTCCGCATCTAACCGCTGTTCTACTATGCAAAGATGTTCGGTTTATCGCAACATCTCTCCGTTTTAACGGAACAATTAGAATCTGCAACACTCAGCACTTGATGCAATTTGGCAATTGCCTTCAGAAATCGTGATGTCAAGAGACCTGCGCACCGGCGCATTCGGTGAACATGCAGCTGGGCGCAAGGTTCGAGCTACTTTAGGGCTCCCAATAAGACACCACTGTCCCTCACACTCACCTCCACTCTCAGACAACGGCAGCTGGCAGCAAGGTTCGAGCTACTTTAGGCCTCCCAATAAGACACCACTCACCTCCACTCTCAGACAACGGCAGCTGGCAGCAAGGTTCGAGCTACTTTAGGCCTCCCCATAAGACACCACTCACCCTCACTCTCAGACAACGGCAGCTGGCAGCAGGTTCGAGCTACTTTAGGCCTCCCAATAAGACACCACTCACCCTCACTCTCAGACAACGGCAGCTGGCAGCAAGGTTCGAGCTACTTTAGGCCTCCCAATAAGACACCACTCACCCTCACTCTCAGACAACGGCAGCTGGCAGCAAGGTTCGAGCTACTTTAGGCCTCCCAATAAGACATCACTCACCCTCACTCTCAGACAACGGCAGCTGGCAGCAAGGTTCGAGCTACTTTAGGCCTCCCAATAAGACACCACTCACCCTCACTCTCAGACAACGGCAGCTGGCAGCAAGGTTCGAGCTACTTTAGGCCTCCCAATAAGACACCACTCACCCTCACTCTCAGACAACGGCAGCTGCCAGCAGGTTCGAGCTACTTTAGGCCTCCCAATAAGACACCACTCACCCTCACTCTCAGACAACGGCAGCTGGCAGCAAGGTTCGAGCTACTTTAGGCCTCCCAATAAGACATCACTCACCCTCACTCTCAGACAACGGCAGCTGGCAGCAAGGTTCGAGCTACTTTAGGCCTCCCCATAAGACACCACTCACCCTCACTCTCAGACAACGGCAGCTGGCAGCAGGTTCGAGCTACTTTAGGCCTCCCAATAAGACATCACTCACCTCCACTCTCAGACAACGGCAGCTGGCAGCAGGTTCGAGCTACTTTAGGCCTCCCAATAAGACACCACTCACCCTCAATCTAACCTCCACTCTCAGACAACGGCAGCTGGCAGTTGACTGTGCTGTATTAAGACAGTCGATGAAATTTACCAGTGAGCATTTGGCGCGCTAAAGAAAGCCTTGAATATGCGCAGGTTGCGGTGGCACGACCATGTGACGGGGAGAGATATCAACAATTGGATGAGCAAAGTGCGGAAGATGAAGGTGAGCGAACCAACCTCAAGAGACCGCCACAAGAAATCGTGTGAAGAAATTGTGTCTGCAGACTGTCGGCAAGAGACAGGGAAACATTCGATAAAGAAAATTATAAAATCATCGTCCAATCCGAGGCTGTTAAAGAGGACTCTGAACGGATGAAGAAAAAAATAATAAAGTAACGCGGTGCTACATATCATCTGTCATACCACGTTGGATCACCAGCAATTAAAAGAATTTATGGAATCTCATTATCCTGATCAATGCGAAAGTTACAGAAGCGGATGCAATTTGTAAATACAACAGAGAAATGAGAAATGAATCTTTAATTAATTTCTTTTAATGAACCCAAAATCCTGCAATAACACATCTCTATCCGATCTGCTAGCCATCTCAACTGTAGATCATCAACTTACCTCTTTCTCGCCAATTGTCTGCTCTTTCACGTCGCTTTCGCTCTTCTTCGGCCAATCGCTCTTCTTCCAGTTTCTTCCTTTGCTCTGGAGTGAGATATTTCTCCACTGTTACTTCGTGATCTTGCACAATCAACAGTTGTTCAGGTTTCTCTGATGTCGTCATCACCGGATCGACAACAGGCTGAGACTCCAACAAGTCCAAATCAGCAAGAATTTTCCGAATTCTCACGTTCTTATCCTTTACTTTAGAAAGTTCTTGCTCCTTCTTCTTGAAGACATCGTCAAATTCTTTATTGAAATACTCTTTGATTCGGTAAGCTGAATCCTGAAGAAAGAAATAACAACGATACCAGCTTCAATGGTAATTTTGAAGGAAATGTCCAACATGCAGATTGATAGATTCTTTATTTCAATATTAAAGGTGTATTCCCGTGCATTATGCAAAGTTATCCTGCGATAAAGATTAGTTGATAGGAAAGGTCGCTTTATCAAGTCTACAAACAAAACTCGCATTCTCAAGGGCCTTGGTAATTCAATCACATTCCATATGCCGCACTGCATGGATTGCATTTGATGATACAAACTTGCTACCACGACTGGACGGAGTCAGACCCCAAAGTAGTCCGGCAGCCACAGCATGTTTCTGCGGGGAACGAAGCCGAAAATGAGACTTTCACAGAGTAATGTTCGCTCTATGCCTACTACGAATCAGCGCGTCTGACGAGATATAGTCAGTCCCTCCTCTTGTCATGCAGAATCAAAGAAAAACACATGTTAATCCAATGGAGCGCAGATTGCAGTTTTTTGTAAAAATAGAAAAATTTTCTATTTTTTTCTCTTATCAACTGAAAGGCACTAAGCCTTGAACCGTAATTTTCGGCATTGCATGTCTTCAGGTCATTTGTCATCATATTCATGTGCCTTTATCTATGAAGCTACACACATTCAGATTTGGCAAGCCTCCTACTTTCGGCAAACACCAACATGCTGGCCCACTTTATCCACATTGAACCACATTCTCGCATACCTCGCCGATCATAAACATGATAATGTCACATACAGATGATAGGGAATGACCTGAAGACATACCATGCAAAAAATCATAGGTATAGCAAGGTTGGGTTCAAACTTGGGCTTGGGTAGCCCCAAGATTGGACCCAAGAGTGGCTATTCCTCTAATAAAGTGGAACAACAATTTCCAGAACATGCTTGGAATTTTGATTCAGATTTAAAATTGCATGAAGACTTTTTCAATCATACCATATTGTACATATTGCTATCCAATAAATATGTATCTAATGTTCATATTAATTACTATTTATTACATGAATTTGTTATTACGGAATTGAGGCCATATTAATATTCAGCTAAAAGTTTTAATTATCGGCATAGGTTATCTCTGGGCTTAATATCATCAACCCTGTTTACGTCTACAGCCAAATAATTTCCTAATTAGAACAACATGCATGACTAAGCTACATTCCTTACAACATGTCTGATCGAGAAACGAAACACATATAAAATAGGCCTCTGATAGGATGAAAATAGCACAAATGTAGATATAACGATATTTTTACTAATCGTAAGAGGTAATCATCAAAGAATGTCACTGCATTAAATGATATCGATATCTTTCTATTTCTATTACATGTAAACTAATAGTAGAATAAACAATATAGGCCGAAGTTTTTAACTTTCAAGGCAAGAGGCTATATGAAGCAAGTTATCTACGAATTGTTGTAGGCTACCTATTTACCAGCATAAGCGTTATACAGGTATTGGTTTAATGCATTGCATTTTTCATTTATTATTTGGTTTATTTCACGCAAAATGATTTACACAAAATTCTGTCTAACACAATATGCATTACATCTAGCTTAATGGATTAAATTCACAAGGAAGTCATAGGTAATCAAAGCATAGTTTAAAAAGCTAATTAAACAAACTATCAGATAGACATAGGTCTGTATCAAAGTTGATGATAGCACAGTTTTATCATAGAAAGACCAATCGTGTGGTTGAAGTAGGTTACATATTTACATGTACATACATGTAAGCTTACATGTAGATGACTTGCTATGACATGATGTGGTCATATACTTAGACAGAATTTTTCCAAGAAAACCGCAAATGATCATTCATGGTCAATTTCTTTACTCTTGGGTTCTCACTCTTGGGGGGGGGTACCCAAGCTCTTGGGTCCGCACCCCAAGATTCTTGGGTACCCCCAAGACTACCCAAAACCCAAGAGTGAACCCAATACCCAACCTTGCATATAGGTCTAGACATAGTGTTTTCAGTTGATAAGAGAAAACACAAGAAAATTTCACTTAAGCATAAAACCGCAATCTGCGTCCCATTGGATTAAGACGTGTTTCACTTTGATCCTGTCTGACAAGAAGAGGAGCTCACTAGAGCTCAGCAGACGTGCAGATTCGTAGTAGTAGTAGGTATAGGGTGCACATCATTCCCTGAAAGTCTCATCTTCGGCCTCGTTCCCTGCAGAAACTCGTTCTGGCTTTGGGAGTATCGGGTCGGAAAGCTTGAATCAACGGACCGTTTCGGCCTGACAAGACTACGAACTAGTTGAGGGGACTGACACTCTCATTCTGCATGTGGGACACGGATGGACCGTGCCGTATCGAAATTGGCTGGGCTCCGACAGAAAACGGAATTTCGAACGTTCCCGTTTTCTAACAAATAAATGATGACTTTGAAATTTCTATCACGAAAGATGTAATTCTTCTGCATTACCTACAGGATGCTATGCTCAACGAAATAACCTATTATGATATCTCTAAACCTTGAACTTTTTCATAAACTGTCTAAGAGAGATGATCATCCGCTTGACTTACTTGTAGAAGCACAATCTGACGGATCTTCTGCTGACGTGTCAAGAGATCAAATTGACTGTAGGAGAGCTCAGATCCTCCACCAAATGCAGCTCCTGAGATGCAAAGGAAAGGAGAACATTCAACTTCACAAGAATATACTATTTATGCATCCGCATCTCTATGATCGTTGATTAGTATATGCCATTGTGTGTGGATAGTTTGTGGGAGTCATGTACTTTTGTTGATGTTATTGTGTTTAAAAGTGCAATCATTTCGAGAGAAAAATACAATTGAACTAATTAAAAGTCAGTCACCAAACTAAAGAAGATGCAAAGCTTCAAACTGCTTGTGATACTCTTCATGCTTATATTTCACTGAACTTTCACCGATCATTTTCCATCTTAAATAAGTGACAATTGAGAATGACGCTTCGCTAGTAATTCAAATGAGAAATCATTACAATGAAAATGAGACAAAACAATGTCACTTGTAAGGAGGCTTTTGGAATTTCTTCTGGACGCAAATAATAAATCAATTTGAAATTGTTAGAAAATAGTTAAAGTCACTAGATCGACAAAGTAGAAATATAAAGGACTCGCTACAAATGACATCATCAGTTTTGTCGAATCCTCCTTGCAAAACCGATTGCAAATATAACATGCTTCTAATAAATAACTAGAAATTCTACGCTTTGTGTTAGGTTTAGCTCTAAAACCATCATGAGAACTAAGCTACTTAGAAATCAGGAAATATATTGTTTATTCATTAGGTCTAATTATTTCCAATAAATATCGATGTCAACTCATTCGAACATCTCACTGCACAACTCATTGGAATGAAATTTAGCAAATTTACATAAATGCACATTGCATGAGGCTTGTTATTTTTCTTTGCATTAAAGAAGACATAATTCGGCAGCCAAAACTATTTTCTGCGGGGAACGAGGCCGAAATGAGACTTTCACAGAGTGATGCGAATCAGACCTACTGCGAATCTGCGCGTCTGTCGAGTTCTAGTTAGTTCATCTTCTTATCAGACAGGATCAAAGAAAAACACATTGAATCACATAATCCAATGAGATTGTAGTTTTTGAGAAAAATGAGGTTTTCGATGTTTTGTCTTAACAACAGAAAAGTACTAAGTCTAGAGCCAAAATGTTGACATTGAATGTTTTAGGTACTTTCCTATCATGGGCATGTGATATTATCTTGCCTCTGATCGGCGATGTATGCGAGAATGTGGTTCAATGTGAGTGAAGTAGGTCAATATGCTGGTGTTTGCCGACAGCAGGAGGCCTGACAAGTCTGAATGTGTGTAGTTTTAAAGATAAATGTTCATGAATATGATAGGAAATGGTGCGAAGACATTCCATGTCAAAAATTATGACTCTAGACTTAGTACTTTTCGTTAAATCAGAGAAAATATACAAATTTTTATTTTAGCCAAAAACTGCAATCTGCGTCTCATTGGATTTACATGTGTTTTTCTTTGATCGTGTCTGACAACAAGAGGAACTCACTAGAACTCGGCAGACGCGCAGATTGGTAGTAGGCATAGAGTCTACATCACTCTGTGGAAGTCTCATTTTCGACCTCGTTTCTTGCAGAACCTCGTTCTGGCTGCCGGACTAACAGTCTGATCATCATCCGCTCCCCTGCTAAAATGAATAGCCGATTTAGGCTATATGCGTTACAATGTTAAGCATTAAGTTTTTAGAATTCCTCTGCAACTGATGCTTGTAAGTACTTACCTATGATGCTTTCTGTCACCATATTGAAACTATCCGCATCAGTCAGCTATGTCCATGTCAATATAAGTCGTTATATCTTTACAAGCCATAAATATTTCCAATTCAGAAGCAAATATGACCAGCAAGCATATTAAAAGACGATTCCAGTCTTTGAGCACATCAACATGAAAAGTCATCGGCATTCTGGATGACGGTTACACAGAACGAGATTTATCATCATTTTCTTACAATTCACATCAACTAGTAAAAACTTACTGATTAATTGAAAACAGAAAATGTTTTCATCAGGCAACAGATGGCGTGAGTTAGTATGATAATGGGAGACTCAATTAAACGAAGGTAATACAATCATTCGATTTGCTGCATTTCTGACCAATAGCAGCAGCCGCTAGTCTATTTCATTGCTAACTTAGTTCAGCCAATCAGAGACAATGTCAATAATATGGAAAGATTTCTGTTACTCTTAAGGGGGTGTCACACGATCCGATAAGTCGGACGGACTTATCTGTCCGACTTATCCGACGGACTTATCGAATGGGAAGAAAGGTGCCACACGATCCTACAGAACAGATGTAGAACAGACTTGACGGTCCTACAAACTGATAAAACCTATGAGTAAGCGCTCCCTCGTAAATGAATCACATTGTGATCATGCCGTCGCTGCCACTCACGCCATTATCACGTGCACGCGAGGTGACATGGGCGACCAATGAGATAATGGAGTGAAGGTCAAGTATGATGAAAATATTCAACTCGTTGAATATCGCCATCCTACCAACTCATCAGACTTCCTACATCCGATCATACCATGTCTGACCGTGTGACACCCCTTCCGATAAGTCCGACGGATAAGTCCGCCCGACTTATCGGATCGTGTGACACCCCCTTTAGTCAATCCAATAAACAGAGTACAATAGCATTAACATTTCTGGCTTGCATTGATCGCTAGAGTTCTGAGAATGTCGCTGTTGAACTGCGTTTGCTATTATCGCTCTGATAAGCTACAGTTACACTTTTGTGAATTTTCCTATTTCAGAATCTATGCATTTGCAGTAAACAGGGATGTGTTACATAGGCATATACGTAGGCAAGTTGTCTGAGCGCATAAACGGATACAAAATTCAGGTAGTAAGAACAGCAAATATGTCTAAAGAATCTAATAATTATTATTTCTGTAATAGGGATATCATAAGCTATACTTTATCCCAAACTTGTGTGATATCACAGGTTGGTGCATTGTAGGTGGATGGCATATCTTCATCTTGCCTCAAGGAAAGTTATCAGAAACGTGTAGAAAATGCCTATTTTCTAGCTTCCTCCCGTCAGTGCCATAGGAAGTTCTCTTGTTTTGAGAGCTTCAGGACCATCAGATGGGCACTACTGCCATTCAGATTCGCATGTATCGTACAATACCTTTATTCTGCAGACACCGAACGGCAACATCAAAACAATTCAACAGAATATAATATTGAAAGATTCAGTTTTTTGCGGAGATTACGTTCTTGCGGACTAAAAAATATTTGATCACTTTAACACGTTAAGAAGCAAAATTTTTTCAAATTATTCCTGTGTAATTTGCAATTTACAATCTGTGTGTTAGCAATTTGGTACCTCTGTATAAGTAGTGTGAAACTTATCAGCTATCATAAGGAATGAACATTCAGTAACAGGCATCTCATAAGCGGAAATTAAGCTGATTATCAAGGAAATTTCATGAACCACATCATAATGCAAGTCTTCATGGATAAGTTGAGATCTTCCTGTGCCTCTCGACTGAAATTTCAAGTTTTTTTATTTGCATGATTCAATGATTGACAAATTAACGATGAAAAGTAATTAACGAACTGTGACCAACGTAGATATACAAATTCATCCTCAAAATCACATCTGTGATGGACACAATAAAGGTCTTTAAGTGACAATGCAAAATTGATAATATAATATGAATTCAATATTCATATCCTCATGCTTCTAAAAATCTTGCCGATAAATTATTTATCTTGTCAACCTGCTTTATTGATCAAAGAAAAGATAATAGCAGCTTACATATAGACATATAATCCACTTTTTGCAATACACCGTACTGCGCTGTTTAAATAAAGGTGAAATTTATTTAAAATGTAGCAATCAGCACTTCTGATGCAGTACATAAATAATGCCTACATTCAAAGAAGCAAGTACATAATAAACTGCATAACATGACAAAAGGCAATATGCATTTGTTGAATTATCAGTAAAACATAACTCGAAAGATGTGCACTTCCGCCACGGTGTGAATGGTGTTATTGGATACACTTTGAATGCTCCTGACAGAAGACAGGACAGCTGATAAAGAATTATAGTATTCGCGAGTATTCAGTAATTGACTGGTCTGCATACGTGACGTTTGGTGCAAATTATTTGATGTCAAAATTAATACACTTTACAGTTGACTGCCCTTCGGTGTCAAACGCCTTCTAAATTGATGGTAAAGACCTTTGTCAGATACACTCACGTCAACCATTCCCATTCGCTACCATCGAATGTTAGGCCGAAGGATACTCATCTTGACTTAAAGTTGAGCTTTGCTTTGACTTTGTTCTATCAACAAACTGATCCCTGACAGTCAAGCGAGTGACAACATGGGCCCACTCATTGAAACTGTTAAATTTATTAACAGAATAACAGTATATCATGCAGATAGCAGGTGAATAATTAACACATCACACATGCATACATGTATTTGCTTACAAATCATCATAATGCTTGTCGATATGAATGGCCTACGTGAGAAACATAATATGTCTTGGATATTTCATTTTGAAATGAACATTGTCATGACTAATCATACCGGTACTTAAATGCAGTTGAAAATCCAAACAGGTGCTGCACACCGATGCTACTACATTACCACAACTAAAATCACCTTGCAAAATCTAAATGAAGCAAATTTAGCATTTCAATGAGATCCATAGTTTTCTAAATTAAAATCATACAGACAAATGATCACAAAATGCTGTTTAAGTTTTCATCAAAACCACAATTTCAAGAAGTTCTTCTTAAATGATGACAGTTACCAGCAACTGCTCACTAATTCAATATTTTCACTACACAATTCACAACTCTAAATCAATCTGCATCATTCGGAAAGCGGAAACAGAATTTATGAATAAAAGTTGTCGGTAAATCATTTATTTGGTAACAAAAATGTAATTTTGAACACATTCTCGCCTTTCCATAGACTGAGAAATAGAATACCTGCGCGTGCGATGCTACATCCTACAAACAAGAAATTAACAGCTAACAACCTTTCTATCAGAGCAATGATACTTCCACAGCGAACAGTTTTAGACCATGTACAATGCATGTGAGCATTTGAAGTCTTAAATTGATCTCGCTTTAATTTACAAAAGAACCAGCATGACAATTCTATGCCATCGTCTATTCACGGCTGCAAGTTTTGACATATGTAGATGCATTTTTTCACTTTCAAGATGTGATATTCCCCGTTACTATTTGGCATCATCTGCCGTAGGTAGATTTGAACCTGGGACATTATATCTGGAGGACATACAAGCACACTCGCCAACTACAAGGCCATCCCATAGGGACTAGTCAATGAGTCACTGATTTGTGTAGTGTAGGCATGTGGATAACTTAATTGATTGAATTATTGAAGTGCACAAAATATATTGCCTTAAATGGCACAGTTTGGTCGTTTAGTAAACGTTAACTTCGAAATTCTATGTAAATAGTTGTTACATGTGAACGTGGTATCAATCTTCAGTTGAAACTATCGAGATCAAAATATATATGAAAATGTTATGGAAACAGACTTTTGTGCAAAGCGTAAATTGAATTAAAGTAAAGTTTGGCTACACTTGAGATGAAATCAGATGCAAGAGAAAATTAATAGAATTGAAAAGAGCGAATAACTTTACAACTACAAGTGCGAAAAATGCTCTATACTTCACCTGAATCCAAGGCTTCTACAAAAACAGATGATGATATAAGTTGGTGCATTTCGGGAATATGAATATACTTTCAGGATGTTCGGCAACAATCATAACGCAATGGTAGCGTAAGTATAGATAGCAGATTCGGATAACAAATATGAAAGTTGAGAACAGAAATAGGCAATAATGAAAATCAACTTCATGGCTTATGCATTCACTCAACAATAAGTAGGGCAACCTAAAGTTGCATTAAAATTCCAAAAAGATGCAAAAACGTTGCACCAAAAGTCCCCGAATAGCTTGAAATAAATTATGTGGATCAAATTTCAATTAATAATGGCAATCATGGCTAAAAAGTTAATTTACACTTGTAATGTCCGTTTCGATGTGTTGTGTATAATATCAAAATTATATTTTTTGGCAGCATTCTAACCAAAATGATTGAAGTTGATGTAAAAGCCAGAAACTACAATTTATTGTTATCATAATATCCAATACTTCGTCTTCACAGCCTGCGTCAGGGATACAAAAGGAAGGGAAAATTCCTAGCTTTTCTCTTCGTTTTGCACCTAATCAGTTCTGCTCGTGTACCGCTGAATTTCCATGCCATGTGTTATCCATACCATGAGCGCTAAAATCGAGTTCTATGCACGCACATGATTTACCAGTGGTCAGCAGGTGAACAAAGAAATCAATTTCAAGTCAAAATTTTCGTCTCATCGCATCAGTCGTTACTGATCATGTGAGGTTTTGATAGCAACCGCACTGAAAATGTGCAGTCTTTAATAGTAGCCGCGGCTATTGTTTGAAGAAATGCGATATGAACTGCATTCTGCAGACGAATTCACAATTTTATGTCTTTGTTCTGCCAATAGGACTTAATGAACAAAAATTTGATGCGCACCTGACGCAAATGCAATTCATAGAAAAGCATCACCACGTCATTCTTAACATTCAAACCAACCCGCAGAATTAGATCGCTCGAATATATTGGTTTACTAGAAAAGCATCCGGAAGCATACTTTTGGACGAAAAAATTTGAATACATTAGTTGAATAGCAAAATCCATCTTCTTTCATCGCCTGTGGATAGCTATGAATTCCTTCAAAATGCTCGGATCGCCACAACTGCTTCAGATTTGAGGAGTTTGTTAGATCATTGTGCACAAGTTTTGTTGATACTGTAAATCCTTCCTATCATTAGTATATAAGATACATGGCCTACGAACAAACGTTCGAAAACCTCCCATGAGAACTCGACATCAACGGAGAAACCTAAGTCACTGAAAATCTGCGCAGATTGGCTTGTTCATCGTTGAATTAGCTGTCCTTTGTTTCATGCTTACAGTACGATGCTAGCAGATTTTATTACATAGATTTTAATAGCAACATAACCAAAGAATTGATCAAATTCTTCTTGAAATTGGCAGCAATACCTGACCAACACTGTCAATTTACACATTGTTTAAGATACCACCATCCCGAGTTATTTTATCACTTCAAAAATATTTCAACCAAGTAAGCAACGTACTCTCAAACTGATGTAGCAATAAAGTGAGTTCACACGAAATTGTTGAAGAATTAGTTATACTTTGTTTCTACAGCAAAACAAAGCAATGTATTGATAACTTTAGATTAAATCAAATACATCTGGAAACTCAATATAATATAGAGACATGAAGACACGAAATGTTGACAACAAGAACCATGCCCTTCCCTCCACAACAAGTGCCCGAAGGAAATGATGTCAAAGCAGACGCTTTTACCGAATAAAGTACTCTCAACACCGAAGCACAAGAAAAAGTATATAATCAAGGCGCACGTCTACATGGTAATGTGGAGATTACTTAGGTCCCAAGTTCTAATAATAAATTCTGTACCAAAATACAACGCTTTTATCCAGTACGATGATAATACAATTCTCGAATCAACATAGATGATTACGTTTCATAAAATGATTCTAGTTTGAAGAATTTCATATTTCTAGGTCCGGGAAACTTAGTCAAATCGTAGGAATATGCATTCTAGACACACGTGCCGTTGGAAGCGAGTAAGAAATCCGTCTTCCACTCTCGCATTCCACAAGTCATCTTCCACTCCTCCCCCCCCCCAACATATTCCGTAAAGCATCCTCCATTCTCCATGTACATTCCGCAAGGCATCTTCCATTCTCCACGTACATTCCGCAAGGCATCTTCATTCTCCACGTACATTCCGCAAGGCATCTTCCATTCTCCACGTACATTCCGCAAGGCATCTTCCATTCTGCACGTACATTCCGCAAGACATCTTCCACTCTCCACATATATACCCCGAACTAAATCTGCAAGGTGGCTTCCCTTCTCGAGTATATTCCGCAAGGCATCTTCCATTCACCGAACATATTTCGTAAGGCATGTTCCATTCTCCGAGTAAATTTGTCTGTCTTCCAAAAACTGCCAGTTACAGAAGACTCACAAAAGAATGATAGTGTGAGCAGAATATAAAGAGCAGACGGAAGACATTTCATGTACATGTACATGGCTTCCAGGTTACGTGATTAATAGAGAAAGTTCATTAGTGATTTCCGACTGTTTCCCTGTGCTTCGTTCTTAAGCGTCGCTGAGTAAACATAATGCGAAAATGTCATGTTCGGCCTTATAACTGTCTAAAAAAATGTCACTTAAAAATGTCATTTAACATAAGATTAAATCGTTTAAATGATCTGTCTTCCAAGCTCTCACTGACGAAATTTGTATAGACATGCACCAAAGAGCAGTTTAATGCATTAAAAGTTGTGATCAAACTTTGGAAGGCTCATACCTGAACTTCCCATCAGAGACGTCTGATCCTTTGTGTCATCTTCTTCGAGATCTTCGCCTTCATCTCCAGCCTGAAACACGAAACTTCCAATCTGATCAAACTTGAAAGCGTTGTGTAAAAGACAGTGCGAATAATGACACCAAGTGATTGAATCAAATATACGTAGAAATAAATGAAGTTTATTAATACTCGAAAGCACATTAGGCAGCCGCATCCATCCCATGTGGCCGTGTATACATTTCTATTAATCTTTCTATCAAACTTCCGTGTTGATGGTTTGGCGAAGAGTGTGCCTACATGCATTTTAAAGGTCGTCAGTTTGACGCAACCAACGTTTGAAACCTGGTCTCCCGACTAATAGACACTCTAAGGCCACTGCGACAGTTACGTCTGACTTACATGCTAGAACATGTCTGAGCAGATTTCAGAAATCATAAATATCAGAATTCTATACCTTCCTACGTTTGACAGGCGCTTGCAATTAGATAGGCAAGATTGAAAAGTATCAGTCAAAAATGTCCAACTTCTTTATTTCAAGTATTTTCAATGACACACGCCTTAAGTAATGACGAGCAATTTGTGTATCACACATGACAAGGCTAACTACCAATGATATTTCGATTTCCATAAACTGCCTGACATCTCTTTCGTTTTGTAGAAAAGGAAAGGTGAAAGGCAGCCATCATGCGGAGGACCAATGACGCATAGAAAATCTGATTAGAAATCCATCTTGAGAAGCAATGGAGAAAAATCTGTTAATGTTCAGCATCTAAGAAAGGAAACAGGAAGGATCAATGCATTGTGCCAATTTTGTATGCTCCGCTTATGACCTCAAGTTTCATTTAAACGCTTCCTTTCCAATATAATTTTCTAGAGTCTCTGAATAAAGCCATTTCTGAGAAAATTGAGAAATCTCTAATTACAGGATTTCAACAGTCAGGCGTTGGCATTCAACACGAATCTAAAAATAGAAGTAAGTACATGTAAGTCTAAAGTTCTGGCAATATATTTGAAATTATTGATGA
This sequence comes from Prostheceraeus crozeri, assembly GCA_907163375.1. Classification (NCBI taxonomy): domain Eukaryota; kingdom Metazoa; phylum Platyhelminthes; order Polycladida; family Euryleptidae; genus Prostheceraeus; species Prostheceraeus crozeri. The sequence continues at coordinate 50,987 of CAJQUW010009565.1, forward strand.
ACTTTATCCGTAATATGACTCCACACACTTTTGATAGTGACATGGTTCCAATCTAATACTAAAATAGGTGAACTGGACCGCAAACTGTATGAAAAGTGAACCAAACCTTCTAGTCAGCTATCTTTGGACATTAAAACAGTCCTCTAGCCGGTGTCTATCGAGTCAAAGGCCTTAGTTACGACTTTCGGAAGTAACATCGTAGGCAATGCACCACAAATAGTGAAAATAAACAAATAAAATAGTGACAACACGAAGACGACATGACTACTGATGACATGCTAACAAAAAGCTTACCTCCTCCAGGTTAAACTTTTCTCTGATAGCTTTTTCCAAAGGCTGGTAAAAATCATGAGAATGATGGGGAATACGTAGATTTGTCGTGAGAAGAGTTCTGATGTACATTTGCATACCGTAGTTACCTAAGGAACGCACATCCCAACCAATAAAAATAATCACAAGCTTATGACCCGCGGTTTCTACATACTGCATATTAAAGATATTCTGTGCTGACTTTCAGTTTCATTATTCGAACTACTCTTTCTTTCATTGATAGTAGCTTCCTAAACGTCTCGGTCGACATGGTGATAAATAGAGCTCGGACTTAAGTACATTAGCATAAAAGGCACACATGAGCATGAGCACATGTGGTATATAAAAGCATATTTAAGGACATAAGTATGAAAAGCATATTCGGCAATTTACAATTCCATGTTTTGCGACCAATGTCACTTTTCTTCATGCTTCTAAGAAAAGAGCACATACAAGTTGAATGATACAAACTTGCTTTCCCCCTTTCCTCAAATCGCTGACCGACTGACTGTGAAAGTGTGCCTTTCTTGAAACCCACACCGCGCCTTCCATGTATAAAATGGCAAATGGCCCAGATTACACGGGCTGGGCCAGTAGCAGGCTTGATGAGTTGGACCGAGGCCGGTATGCGTCCGTACTTGATATTCTTAAATGAAAACATCGCAACTGCTAAGTATTATAGGGTAAACTCGACTAAAGTGGATACTTTGAGGTGCTCCTATCTGTTGCTATTATTTCAGCTCGGCCAAAACGGACACCTCATCAGTCTAAAGTGGACGCTAATCACGGTAGAAAGAATACTTCTAGTTTCACTGCCATTATGCATATTTCGACGCAAAGTGTTTCCTAACTTTGTCATCAACAAAAATACGATAATATAGTGCATATACCAAAATTCGAAACTTCATCAATCAGATTCGATGAAGTTTCAGTAAAGCGGTAGCTGTGATAGGTTATTCATAACCCATAAGTATTCCAGCATTCCTCATTTACATATATCAGTTTGACGTTTAATATTTGCATGTAGAAGTACATGTACAAGTGGGCCAATGTGTTCAGCGTACATGTACATAATTCGTGGTAAAACACTTATCTATGAACAACAATGTAAAAAAGAAAGCAATTAAAGTAATCGATCAGTGTGCCAGTAAGCCCCTCCAAACTTGTTTGTGAAATTGACTTTAATGAAATCTGAGAATCCTGTAGGATTGTGAAATTGTCCAATCACTTTCTCAAACCTATCACTATTGACATCAAGAAGGACCAACAATACATTGATGGATATTAGAATGTCAAATTCAAATCACTGTCACTAACCTTAGCTTTGTTCGTAGATGATAAGGATCCCTTAACTTCACCTGGTTCGTTTCTTTACTTATATTAGCCTTAGAAGTAGCCCGACATGGACAGCCATCAGAATTAATCCATGAATTCGGGTCACTGACTGCATCTAGGTTTATTTATCATCTATACACGTATTTATAATTTTGTGAATCTATGCTATGTGTCACACAACTCCCCTATAGAAGCCTCGATCGAAAGAGGAGTCAGACAAGGTGATGCCATCAGTCCAGGTATCTTCACTAGCGCTTTGGAACAAATCTTCAGGAACATCCACTTCGATCCAGAAAAGGGGCTGCTCATAGACGGTGAAATGCTTCACTATTTGACCTTTCCCGACGATATAGTGCTTCTGGCAAACAACCCAACTATCCACGGAATAGAGGAATACCTTTTATAAGATGGGATGATCCCCTCAGAGGGCAACATGGAAGAACCTGGATGAGGACTGTGATGGACCGCGATGTTTGGAGAAGAAAGGGTGACTGTCTGCATCAGTGGCATTCTACTTGATGAAATACAGCCCACTCAAGTAACTCAAGTAAGTATACTATCTGTCACATACTCACATTTCTATTCCTCTTCTCGTACTCATCTTGATATCTTACCCATGATATCTTATTAGTTACCCTAAACGTAATGTGAATTTTGAATTTTGTACGTGTGAATGTTTTCCTTCTGTGCCTGACGATGATCTTCTAGTGAAGATCGAAGTTAATTGCTGAATATAAATTCACAATTAGTATCAATATTTTATGTTGACTCAAACTAATTTAACTAATACTAACAAAAAATTAACTTCCTTCCTTTTTTACCTGAAGATAGTTAACGGATGATAACTTAAATTAATTGTAAAAAATGACGAAAAAGAAAATAAAATCAACATCTTTCAATATTAGCTCTTAGACCGGCAGCCAGAACGAGTTTCTGCAGGAAACGAGGCCTAAAATGAGACTTTCACAGAATGATGTACACTATGGCTACTAAGAATCGGCACGTCTGCCGTGTTCTAGTGAGTTCCTCTTGTTGTCAGACAGGACCAAAGAAAAACACATGTAAATCCAATGGGACACATATTGCAGTTTTTGGTTTAAATGAAATTTTCTATGTTTCCGCTGATCGACTGAAAAGTTTTAAGTCTAGCGTCATAATTTTGGCATGAAATGTCTTCAGGTCATTTCCTATGATGTTCATGTGCTTTTATCATGCTTCTAATCGGCAATGTATGTGAGAATGTGGTTGAATGTGGATAAAGTTGCTCAAAATGTTTGTGTTTGCCGACATTAAGAGGATCGCCAAATCTAAATGCGTTTAGCTTTATAGACAGGGCTGCATAAAAATGGAAGGAAATGGTGCGAAGACATTCCATGCCAAAAATCATGACTCTACACTTAGTACTTTTCGTTTAATCAGAGAAAATATACAAATTTTATTTTAGCCAAAAACTGCAATCTGCGTCCCATTGGATTAACATGTGTTTTTCTTTGATCCTGTCTGACAATAAGAGGAACTCACTAGAACTCGGCAGACGTGCCGATTCGTGGTAGGCATAGGATGTACTTCATTCTGTGACAGTCTCATTTTCGGCCTCGTTCCCTGCAGAAATTCGTTCTGGCTGCCGGTCTAACAGTCTGATCATCATCCGCTCCCCTGCTAAAATGAATAGCCGATTTATATCATTTACAATGTTAAGTATGAAGTTTTTAGAATTCCGATCTTGAAAACAAGACCATCTGCTGTTCGATGCCTTCAGAATGAAGATATTATACAATGCATGCAAATAAGCCATCTGATGGTAATGAAACTCTTACAACGAGCGACTTTATTGACTGTCATTGGCAACAAGCTGTTGTCATCTTTAATAAATACGATACAAAATGCACAGCAGAATTGCTAATTGGGTAACTAGAAAAGAGCTGAAACAAGTACACGCACGTTCTTGCTTCATGTTCTCATTGAACCTTAGTACACAAAGTAAAGATTGGAACTAATCTAGAATTGAACTTACCATTGCATTTTTCGCACTATCGATTAACTCGCGTCGATTCTTGGTGTCATTGATTTCAATTTGTCTTTTTACTTTCACATCATCAAGCAACTGCTCTTCTTCACTACTCCTGGATTTCATGGGAAAATTATTGACTTCAATGATGGAATTGAAAGCAACAATAGCACGTCCCTTCACCAGCATATTATCCCAGCATTCTCTTCGGATGACACTCAATGTGAACTGTTTGGCTAAGTTCTGAAACTCGATATCCTCACGAACCTGCAATAGAAATTGATTCAGAGCTACTAAGGCACATCATGCAAGTCATAGTAATCACAGAATTAGATTCATCTGCACGCGCTTCGGTTTCCTAGAAAGGAAGAATTGTATGTAACCTTAATATCGAAATGGCACATCACAGAATCAGACAACTTGCTCCTTCTCGAATGGATAATTCGTGTATCGCTTGCTATTGGAAATGGCAAACAATAAGCTGTCAGCATAGGACACCAGAGCCAGCGAGACATGCGTGCGCGCTGTGATATCACCTCGCACACACCAAACACACATCGATGCCTGGCTTCGATTCAATGCATGCACTATACAGTGAGCAATGCCGAGGAGAGGACGTGAAATCATCATTATGGAGAAAACTTGTGGGCAATGATCTGAATTCTTCGAATCTGAAGGAATTGTGGCAATCGAAGGACTTTGCTGGAATTCACATTAATCAGCAAGCGACACACGACTTTTTTTCCTATCTCTGTAAGGTGTAAGGAATTCCTTTTTGCCCACTTAATAGGTTCCTCGATGTGCCGTCAGTTTCGTATTAATCACCCTTCTAGCAAACCGAAGCAGATAAACAAAATATTTTCTGTGATAGTAATACCTTCTGAACGACAGTGTCAGTCTCTCCAAGAATTCGCGCCTGCTCTTCAGTATCCAACTCAAATTCTTGTCGGTCCAACTTCTCTAAATCAGGCAAGATATTATTCGTTTCCACCATATCTTGAATCTACAAAGACGACGAGTCGTTCAAGATGGGAAAGTACGGTGAAAATGTTTTCACAAAAAAGATCGATAAGAATATTTTCATTTACCGTAACCTTTACAGAAACCATGCATTTTAAAAACTATGATATCATACACTTTCAATTAGAATGAAAATCTCGGGTCTTCAGCTGTGATCTGAACTGTCGGTTTTGGTACTTCTATTCTTTCCCCCACCACATTTTTCAAGTTTTCCAAAATCATCAAATTTCGCCAAAGTTAGTCAGATTGGGTATAGAATAGACTTGATCTGTCACTGAGTGACACTGCAACACGACTGAGCAGTCTTACTTGAACCCTGGGATGAAGGATTGGTTCCTTGGATACTCAGTTAGAATACAAGGTACAGCTGTGATTATGAACTTCGTGTGATTGTTGTCTGCAGACAAATGACGGGCAGTTGTCTAATTCTGAGGCTGTAAATGTTCTACAAGTCAGATAAGAGGAGTTTTACGCACTCAAAGCTATGCCACGTCAGTGAGAGCAGGTAGGACCAAGAGAAGATCGTTGACGATGCAACACTTCCGGGTGTCAACAACAGAAATGTGTAGGGAAAAATAGAAGTACCGTCGGTTTTCAATGAAATGTAGGTCCTAATTGACTTCTAAGATGTTTTGGCCTTTATTACAACATCCTTGGTGCTATAAGAAGAAACAGGATTATTTCAGTGAACGGCGAGACATATCTATCGGTCACACGGAAAGTTGATAATGTATGTTACCATGTCTAAAAATAAAGCAGTAATAGAGAAAGTGGATATCAATGCAAGATATGAGAAAACATGCTCTACTCTGCAGATGAAACAACGTATTTCCCATTAAATGGTGATACGTGAGTCACCGATTGTTCACCTTTTCTTAACTTGCTTTCGATCATATTACTATTTAAGTTAAAAATAGCATATTTAAATGCCTTTTTGATAGCGAACGGGATGTCGATTTTTGCGATCAAGTCTGATTTAATGATGAATTTCATCGAATGCGTTTCGGTACACGGAGTATAAAAACGCCATATAGCCGTCTGCCGATTTGGCCATTCTTGAAGTCGCCTTTACCTACGCTTTGTTGAAGACCAAGAAAGAGCTTGTTAGCAAATGATATGAAGCTCAAATGCCACTACTCTCCGAACTGGGAGATTGGATGGTGCTAACAATAGTCAGAATTTAGTTGGAGCGTTTGATGCCCTTCCTGGAGACTTCCAATGACATTCTCGTGGCTTGACTGCTAGATCAAAAGATCGCTAGCTAAACACTTTATAACTACGCCACGGAGACCACACGTGGGTCGGAAACAAAATTTAGTCAAAAAAATTGACCATGCTAAAACTATACATTTTCTCAAACGGAAAAGCACGAACAATTCGAATCTGAGCTCAGAAAGATCGTAAAATTCTGTCCTTTCTGGCAATTTAGAAAAATTCAAAATGACTGATATTTTGTTTCTCGATTTCCACAAACAGCCATATGGTGAAGTTGTTATCAGGTCTCTGTCCGTTAATAATATCACAAAATGAATTTTCAAACCACGCACCTGTCGCTTGATATCTCGCAGACCTTTTCGAATTTCTTTCTTTGTTTCCGAGAAGTGTCTATCTTCTTCCGCCTGAGCCTCCATTTCTTTCACTTGCAACCATGTGTGCTCTGATGTTATCTGAGGAGTCGGAGTGTGGTACAACGTATCTGAGTCAGCTGTGGAGCCTTGTGGCTGAGTCATTGGTCTACTTGAGAGAGGCGTCAATGAATATTCACTGGCATTCGCTAGTGCAGCACTCTCAGCTTCAATTGTTGCAGCATGTTGGCGCATGAAGTTTGTATAGTCGTCCCGACATTGACGCAAGGCAGTCGCTGGATTCCTGTTCAATTAAGAAATTGAAGTCAACTCTCTTTATATCAAATTTAATTCAATTTTATACTCCTTTACTTAAGGAATCACAACTTGTCATGCTACTCAGTATTACAATTTTAAATAGTTTGCTATACTTTTTAAATTTTGCAGATGACAACTTACTTGATAGAAGTAGCGACCAAACTACCGTCACCACTGCAAGACAGCATGAAGGAGCCACAAGGAGTGAGGCAAAGACCGCTAACTCCTTCTTCATCATGGAGCTTTACTGCATGGACGTCGTTCTACAATTCATAAAAAGAAAATTGTCAATTCAGAAAATTGAAGAGGAATTGCAATGAATTTTGTTACACTTACCAGCCTTTCAGTATCAACCAGTCGGACAAAACCATCAACTCCATAACTTGCAATCAGTCGACCGTTTGGAGTCACAGCAATCTTGACATTTGATTCTTCATGCTCGACAGAAGCGAACGTGTCACTAGCAGCCATGAAAGACGCCTTATTCCCGGTCTGCAAAGATAACATGCGCTATTAATGCCTGTGACTGCTCTTGAAGTAAAGACTATTATACACGGTGTCTCAGAACCATGTAGGCAGTTAAAGCTATTGACTTCTGAGTCATATAATTCAGATATTTGTTTCAAACTAACAATACGCATTTCAAACTGACAGTGCGGAAAAATATGTGCATGTTTCTCAACGTAGATGTTCAAAGTGCTATCCAGCGACAGACTTTTGGGATCAGATCCATCGGAATGTTTCTTGCACTTCATGTGATATTATCTCTCATTTCTTACACATTGAAGGGGCGTGGATTCTTGTAGACTTCGTTTTTAAATAACCCCAGAACAAGAAATCTAATGGAGTTAGGTCAGGGCTTCTCGTGGGATACTCAATGTCACCAAGAGGTCCAATCCATGAAGTGATGTCACAGCCAACTCTGCGATTGAGATAGCTTCGTATAATGGAGGCATAGTGAGTCGGAGATCCATCCTGATGAAAGCATGGCAACTCCTCTCCATTAGGATGCATTCTCTTGATTTCCGATATTACAAGTGCGCGGAGAAGCTCCAAATACTTCTCACCATCCACCGTCCCGTTGAAAAAGAATGAGCCTATCAAGCCGAGCGAAGAAAGACCACAAGGTAACACCAGGGATAAACATCCTGCTGTAAAATCTGATGAGGTTTCTCTTCAGCCGAGTAGACACTGTTGTGGCGATTGAGAAGATCTTCCAATTTAAACATGGCCTCATCAGACCATACGATCATGTTTGGTAAACCTAGATCGGCTTCTGTTTCACCTAAAGACCAGTCACAAAACTCGGCACGCCTATCGAAGTCATCTTCATTTAATGTTCATTAAATGCTGAACACAGCTCAGTTAACTTCAAATGAATGATGTTTCTCTTGGGACAAATAAAGGTAGAATTTTTCGTGGTAAATCTACGTACACTGTAAACTGTACACCGCTAAAACAGCTCAAAAGCTTCACTAAATTATACTTCTGTGATATGTTGTCATTCTATGTGTAGATTGATTTAACCTGCATCATTAAAACTTGATAATATCATTATCTGTTTAAAGTATAATGTAAAGAAGTGAGCGTTATCTGAGATATTTCAAAACCAGTTGAATGTGCACTCATTATTCAGCAATCCTTATCTGTTTGAGCACATTTCATGTACATCAATATGCAGACAGTGGTGCAGCTTCGTTGCGCCATCTTGGCCGTTCACTTTCCAGTCATGGATTCTGTAATGATTATTTGTTGTCCCGATAGAAAGGCAATTTCTCTGAAGCGATCATGTTTTGCAAATCCACATGGCAGCCGCTTTGAAAGGGCTTCGCGGAATATTCAGGAAAAATTCAAGTCAAATTAATGATTGGATGACATTACATCATTGCACTAAGAGATAAATTCCAGCACATTTCAATGCTTGTCTTTTGCTTTCTTAGTCTATTTACAAGTCCAGCAAAAGTATACGTGTAGATTAGTTATTAGTAAGAAAACAGTCAAAATTCAAATCATTTGTCATATACTTCAGTATCAATAAAAGTGATATTTCAAATAGTGAATTGAAAGCATTAAGAAGTCATATGAATGAAGCTACACAGACCTGGCACAATCAACATCAGTCGCATAGTTAAATGAAAACTTTGAAACTTTACCATAATTGACACTTTTTCTCATGCCACATCAATATAATTCAAATGCGCATTTCCGAAGTTTCTGATTGCGTACCAATGCTTGTATTAGAATCAGCTCAATTGTAGACTATTTTCCTTGTGATACTTAACCTCACATTTTACAATATTGTGTTCTTCACATTTGGTAATTGTATGCATTCTACCGCTGCTCATCTTTCTTTGACTTTGTCGAATTTTACATTGCAACCACAGAATTAGATTGTTTAACTCTCTCAGTTTGCCAGAAGTGAAATACTAATTGAAAACGATGGCGCATGCTGGAACTTAGTAAATAGGCAAATGAAATTCCTAATACCTTACATAGATGAGAAAAAGAGTTGCGCGTCACTTGCGAATTGCTGTGAATTCCATCAAAGTAGTTTGATTGCCACGATTCTTTCAGATTCAAAGAATTCAGATTATTGCGCACAAGTTTTCTCGATACTGTTGGTCCTTTCGATCCTTCTTAAAAAAAGATATTAGGCGCACGAAAATTGGTTCACCCAATGATTTCACCATCCTCTTCTCAGCATTCCTCACTGAATGTGACTTAGACGGCGTCATAGAGGACAGCGATGTGCACAGAATTAGATTCATCTGCGCGCGCTTCGGTTTCCTAGAAAGGAAGAATTGCATGCAACCTTAATGTCGAAATGGCACATCAACTTGCTCCTTCTCGAATGGATAATTCATGTATGGCTTGCTATTGGAAATGGCAAACAATAAGCTGTCAGCAAAGGACAGTGGAGCCAGTGAGAGATGCGTGCGTGCTGTGCTATCACTTCGTACACACCAAAACACACATCCCTGTCTTGGCTTCGATTCAATGTATGCACTATACAGTGAGCAATGCCGAGGAGAGGATCATCAAGTGAACTTATTTTCGTACGCCTGCTACTTTCTTTAATAATGATCGGAAGGGTCAACATTATGGAGGAAACTTGTGGGCAATGATCTGAAGTCTTCGAATCTGAAGGAATTTTGGCAATCGAAGCACTTTGCTGGAACTCACATTAATCCGCAAGCGACGCACGACTTTTTTTCCTATCTCTGTAAGGTATTAGGAATTCCTTCTTGCCCACCTAATAGGTTCCTCTATGTGCCGTCAGTTTCGTATTAATCACACTTCTAGCAAACCGAAGCAGATAAACAAAATATTTAATTCTGTGGCGATGTGTGACTGAAATGATCTTACAACACGCACGTCACTGCTAGTGTCCAAAAGCCGGCTGATGCCTTACTCCTTGAGTGTGTGCCATATCCAATAGTATACGATATGCGAATCTTCCCTTCCAGGCAACGGAGATTAAACAAACTGTGGTTCAACCTGTTACTTCATTGCATGACACACTCAAGCATGGCATAACATTGCTTCATATCAATGGCATTCATGTATATTCAGACATTATTAAGTCATCATTAAGATATTGTTTTCGTGAGCATCATTAGTTGACAAGCACACACACACAAATCTTGTCGGATGAGGTGAGATGACAGGAGTAGACTTTTGTGAAGTGTAAGGTCTGACAGTGAGACTCTGGGTATAGTTCGTTCAAGTTCTAGAGCAGACTAATTGGAGCATTGGAAAGGGTTTGGAGGGAATCGGGGCTGCAACGGGATAAGGATTAACGCATTTGATGAGAAAGTGTTGATGGACATTCAAATATGTGTCATATGACCGCCATGCACAACTCACTGACTCCACACTTGACATACTCGCTAAAAATCATTGCTGATTCCTAATTCAGAAAGTGTCATTAAATAATCACTATTTCTAGAAGAGATATCGTTACTTGATTCAAACAATCGGACAATTGAATTTTGAATTGGCATGTGATGAAACAACGAGACGCAAGACACATTGTTCACATGAGAAATTTGCATCATTCAGCAAGAAACAAGAAACAGCCGCTTTGAAATGAATGTGATCGGTTATCGAAGTGAATCTGCTTCGATGTTAATCTTCTTAAAGAAACAAATTCAAACGCTCTTCTCGTGGATCAACATTTATGTAATTTAAATACGCTGGCCTATGAGTCAATCAAACATGCACATTAAAGGATTGATAAATCCAAGAAGGATCGATAGACTTGATATTGACTAACATGAAGAAGTCACATCGAATCTGAGCATTTTCCGTCTATGAGACGAAATCGTTTAGAGCAGTGATTCTAAACCTATTCAACCCCATTTCCCAAGCGTAAGTGAATTTCCCCATAAATTTTCTTAGTCCGGTTAAGCTCTCACAATTATGAAATATCGCATTTGACATGAGGCATGACTTAAAACAATCATAATACGTGCTACCATTAGCGACATTTTGATATTAAAACAACGTTTTCATAGGAAATTTAAACACAGCATGAATCATAATATGCAGTAATTACAAGCATTTAAGTCTGTGTTATCATTTATATTACGTCTGATTACCGTATTATGTCCTATGTCTGAATCATGACGCGCATGAGCAATGAACGCTCTACGTGCAACAGAATACATCAAAAATGATTCTAAGCTAGGAGAACCATGCCTTCTTCACAAACATGTGTTTACAACATGGAAATGACTAGCTAAGCTCTATTTTCTCTAAGTTCTAGACACAAATCAGTCTTCAGACTTCATTTATACTAGTTTAGCTCTGGCGGGTGTAGCTACATGTATGTACAGCTCGAAGGTGGATTTGAGCAGCAGAAGTCATGCTCCATTTTCAGTTTAGCTGTGACAGTAAACCACCGCAGAAAAACCTGTCGCAAAAATACACGTAATGGAAAACGGCCAGTTTTAGGACTTTTCCACTCAATATTGAAACGTAGATTACAACTCAACCAGAAGCTTCCACATGTTCAAATGATTAACTGTCTTCAACGAGTTCATGGTTAATAAATTCGGTTAACATGCTCTGGATGTTTTAGTGTCACAAATTAACGGATACATCGCTCAGGAATACTAAAATCTATTATTTGACGATCGTTTGTATTATTTCTTACACACGACAGACATGGGACAAGTCAATGGAGGTCAAACCTCAATGATTGCAGCCACGCTCTCCCTCTGGAAGTCCTTAATGATCCGCTATCTTGGCCATGAGGCTCCTCTGGAATCATTTGTAACAGATGTTATACGCCTTTCAAGCTTGGTAATGAGTTTTGTAAGGCCCCAACACTCCAGTCACTTCAATATCCTCCGGTTGAAAAATGAAAGCTTCGGCCATTGTTGATTGCCATATTTGTTCACCTTTGTCTTTTCTGCTTGCTTGGCTGCTGGTGTTGGAGCGTCAGACGACTGATGATGCGGAACATGTATGTGTAGCTCGATATCAATGAAGTTTTCCTATCAGTCAGTCTTCGAGAAACAGTTAGCTTCATCGATTGAGATTCATCTTAATTCATTCCGAAATCCGCCATCCACAGAAAACATCATCTTCTTCGCATAGCTTCAAAATTCCTCTTAATTCATTCGGTGACTGTAAAACCCACTTACAACAGTCAAAATTGAGCTAGTTCTTGGCTCATTTATCAGGCTGTTTAGGGAACAATGAATTGAACACTTAGCGCCACCCTTTGTCATAATTCGCTAAAAAGTCGACACATGACGCTACTAAACCAATTGTTTTAGTTGTGTGTATCTTAGTGCCTCTACAAGGAGGTATCGAAGACTCGAAACTTCGACAGATGAATATCAATTTTACTGCTCCTTAAAAGGATATCTTTCTTTTGCTATTACTTTCTATCATCTACTAGGTAAAAACTCATTTCCCTATCAATCGAATGTGAATTCATATTGAAGTCTGTTACTGATTAATAATTACATTTATACTGTCATTGGTGAATATAACAAACACAGCATTGCAAAACGCCGCTCAGTCAAACCATCAGCAAAACGCTTGTCGCAAAAATGGAGTTAACTATTGACAATCTTTATCATTCATAAGTAATGGGGAAAACAAAACATGCATCAGCGAATACCTCCGACGTAGCAACGCTTGGATGAACCTGAAAATTATCAAAGCTATATGAAATTCATATCACTTCAAATTACAACCCAAGAAATGTTCTTGAGTACAGAAGGGGTGTATTAAAAATGACTTTAGAACTTTCCCTTCATCACACTTTACTCATTAGATCTATAAAATGCCTTGAATGTAAGCAATACACACACACGCTACAGACGTTGAAGATCTTTTATACGAGTCATGAAAAATGTAAATAGCATGCTCAATAATAGCAACGGCAAAGATATATGTAGACATAAATTCGACAATCAGACTAACGTACCATTCACGGTGAATAGTCATCTAATGCTGACCGGATCAAGTTCGACATCATCTTTCTGACTGACTGGTCTATCAGTCTGGCACAAGTCCCTACACATTGCATGTATAAGTCCATACTGAATTGTAGTATGCGACTGAGATGTATTCGTAGCTTCTCTCACGCGACGCGTTATGCACACCTGTTGCCAGCTTAGTTTATCAGCTACGTGCCTTTGAAATGTCGTTAGGAAAAAAAGTATATCGAAGTATGAATTTGTAGCAAATTCATGCCATAGCTGTTGTTCTTGCTTTTAACACAGATCTATCTGAATATTCTCCAGCAATTCAAAGAATAAAGAACTAGTCAACATCAAATGGCGTGGTCCACAAATGCCGCTGATATTGTCACGACCAATGTGAGGCGAATTGAAAGAGTTCCAAAAAAAATAAGTAGTCGACACAAACACGACTATTTTCAGTCTCTTTGTAGGATTCCCATTGGAATCCAATGGTAAAATTCAAGAAATATCTGTGGATTGTGAAATCTTGTGAAATCTTGTGATCTTGTGAAACACTTGGCAATCTTCGTACATTTTCTTTTGCAGAAAAGAAACTATTTATCAGAATGCTATGATATTTGAAACATGATTGAGTTCAGAACATCAACTTCGATATAAAAGTTGAAGTGAGTCACATGATTCAGCATTTGATGTCTCAGAGCCTCCACGAAATGAGTAAATTTCATGTTTTGACTTAATTTTGCTAATTTTGTAGAGGCTCTCGAACATCAAATACTGAATCATGTGGCTCACTTCAACTTTTATATCGAAGTTGATGTTCTGAACTCAATCATGTTTCAAATTTCATGGCATTCTGATAAATAGTTTCTTTTCTGCAAAAGAAAATGTACGAAAATTGCCAAGTTCTTCACAATTCATAGATATTTCTTGAATTTTACCATTGGATTCCAGTGGGAATCCTTCAACCTTGCCTATTACCGAAAGCGACTGGTTAATACACTCAAGAATTTGATTTTTGTATTCAGCGTTTTTAAATCTACAAATCCATGCTATTAAGCCATTTATGCGTGAATTTAGGAAGAAAGTGTCAGTAGCTCCCGGAATATTACAGTTCAGATGGTTTCCGCTAGTGAATGAAGTGGTTTAGATTTCGTGTGTTCCTCCCATAAAGTAAGATAAATGAAGCTGATGATGTACATCAAAGAAACAAAGTAATCAAATAGTCTTTTCAGCATAAGATAAAATCAGCTTCCTTCATTGGTAAATAGACATTGAAATTCAGGTATCCAACCCTCAAAGGTTCACATACCTTCTTTGGTGGCTCTTCTGGAAGAGTAATCGCCTCCAAACATCGATTATTGTCAGATACCGCTAATGCCTTTGGAACATCACCCGGAATGAAGAAACATCCATACTTCGGCTCAATGTAGAACAATTCCATCTTGCGCAATGATTCACTTCGAAAGTCACATTTAAGACTCGCATGATGCGCAAAAGGATCTAGCAAAAATAAAAATCATTGTTGAAATGCATTCAAAACAAGAAGATACATTAGGGTATTTACTTTCCAATAATCCGCTGCTCAGTTCGAAGTATGTCAATCTATTCGGAGATTCTGTCTTCGCCTCTGCACCGACGGAAGTAATGATAACTTGTAAACGATTCTTTTCCATATCCCAAGACATATGACCGTCTTGTACCCTTCCAGGAATATCTAGAAATATTCTACTTTTAAATTATCGCTGACTACACCACCTACTAATCATGCAAAACCAGTAGCATGATGTTCACAAAAATATTAAGCTAAGAACAAGAAGGCTAGTTGGTGTGATCATTTTTATCCCAACGTTTTTTGCAACATTAATGGCATTAATTGGTAAAGTAAGTAATAATATATCTTTACTTACCCAAGTAACCGATGGGCTCAAACATTGACTTAGTCATGAGTGAATTCAAGATTATAGCAGTTCCATCAGTAGCTGCAATCAACACTTTCCCGGTTGGATCGAATTGAAGGAATTTCACCTCGGTGTCGAAGAGACGGACACGATGAATGATCCGTGGTTCGCTTGGTTTTGTGAAATCGAAGAAGAAAAGGAATCCTGCACCCGTGGCAACACAAATGAGTGGCGAAAGTGGATACGCTGCTATTGCAGAGGCCTGTGAAGGTAACAGAAATGAATGGATCGATATACCAACAAAAAAATCAACGAAAAACTTCTGTTCTGATTTTTCTTTAAAAAGCAAGTTTATATGAAGACTACAGTGTCAAAAAGTTCAGTTTCCAATCAATATTTGAGGGAAATGAAGTACGAACAATGAAAAATTATGCTTTATTTTGAATAATATTGAAATGAATAAACACTGGATAAAATTGCCGTCAAAAGATGTTCACCTGGTAAAACTTGAACCTTCGACGACCCAGATTATCGAGGCCTGGTGCTTTACCAACTAAGATGCATGACGCTGGTGCGACCGATGTCAAGTAGCAGGATCAAGTCTTGTCCATCATACACCAGTTGTCATAGTCATTTACAGAAGCAGATAGTAGACTAGAATGAAAGTTTGTTTATGTATAATGATGGTACAAAGAAAAGTCTGTGATCTGTTGATCAATTTCGAACACATACATCACGTCATAGTCAAACTATTTGTCAAGTTAGTTGTGGAAGTCGCTGAGAGAAAATTACAGGCTCTTCTTGAAGAGAATTTGAAGTGAGATGGTAGCATTGTTTCATATGATATAGTCTACTCTTCTATGAGTTAACATAGTGTGTCTATGTGTAGTAGTCATCGACGACTGTTGTCAAATTCTTCATCGATGGAATGCGGATTAAAAATTGGTTCACAGAGTCAAAGCTGAAAAGTGGCCAGTGCACTGGTTGAGAAAGTGTGAAAGCGAGCGCTTTTCACATGCAATTACCAAATGGAAAGCTTTTTACCACAAGCTTTTCTCAATCATCACTCTGATAATTGATATAAAATGTCGCTGGACCTTTTCGATTGATCAATGAATGACACATGGGGTGTAATGAGATGATATTTTAGAAGTTGATGCTCGAAATTATTCAAATATTTTGAAGGAAATTGATCAAATATATTGAACAGAAGTTTATTTCAATGTAAAGTGAATAGTCAAAGATTTCTTGGGCTGACTTCAAGCTGGAGTAGCGCATGTTCTGTAAATCAACATTACTTACAAGTCGTCAAATTTTTGAAAGGATCTGCCTGCTTGTTTTCGTTGATTATGCAACATGGTGTGTCTTCCGGTTCATCTCAAGACTTTGCTTCATGGCATGTGGTACTAAAAACCTAGCCAAATTAAGTGTCGTTGAAATGCCAACGCACAACTTAACTTAGCTGACAAGAAGATAGTAAATTGCTAAGATGATTGAGTGGTGCAGATCATAATCTTCAGTGGAATCTTGCCATGATTCCAAATGATAGTAGGCTAAATTTGGTAAACTGTCAAGTTATTGAAAATCCTCTGTATGGTGCTTCACAAGAGACAGTGCTAAGATCAATTGTAATTCAAATTATGTCAGAATGTCTTCAGCTGCAACTTAGTTGTAATAAAAACTGCTTTCTCGTAGATGATAAAACAATCTATTTAGGTAAAACAATGTAAAACTGAACTGCTTGACAGCATAGTCTATGTCGACTACTAGATACGATCGTGTTTCGCTTCGTGTTAACCCTTGTCATTTCACTTCTGGTAATATTTCATTCTTATCTCAGAACAAATCCTGTAACAGAAAACGATGAGATTACTTACTGTTCCTCCGAGAGGGATAGTCGTAGTCAAGGAGCCACTTTCGATACCCCAGACTTGAATTGTTCCATCCTGGCGAACACTCTGAAGGTAATAAAACATCATAAACAATGCAAAAAATAAGACGACTCTTCACATTAGTTTGTTGAAACAAATTTGGTTTGAATGTGAACTACCAGCGTGCTTGCATTAGATTGCGACGAATGCTCTGTTCCTTCAAATAGCCGATACCATCATTAAAAATGGAATAACTAATTTACCCTAAGCAATATGGCGCAGTGAATGTGCTACACATCAATAATGTCCAACCTTGAGTGCTCAAATTTTGTGCGAAATCTTCACGAAACAGGGCTACTTGTGCAAAGTAAGATTTCGCTCTTATTTGCTACAGGACACGTAAAACATTTTCTGTTGAAAGTAAAGGATTAGTCCGGCATCTAGAACAAGTCTCTGCATGGGAAGAGGCCGAAAGTGAGACTTTCACAGAATGATGTACATCCTATGCCTACTACGAATCCGCGCGTCTGCCGAGTTCTAGTGAGTTCCTCTTATTGTCAGACAGGATCAAAGAAAAACACATGTTAATCCAATGGGACGCAGATTGCAGTTTTTGGCTAAAATAAAATTTTCTATGTTTTCTCTGATTAAACAAAAACTACTCAGCCCAGAGGCATGATTTTTGGCATAAAATGTCTTCAGGTCATTTCCTTTCATGTTCATGCACTCCTGCCTACAAAGCTGAGCACATTTAGATTTGGCGAGCCTCTTAATGTCAGCAAATACAAACATTTTGAGCAACTTTATCCACATTCAACCACATTCTCACATACACTGTCGATTAGATGCATGATAAAAGCATATGAACATCATAGGAAATGACCTGAGGACATTCCATGTCAAAAATTACGACGCTCGACTTTAAACTTTTCAGTTGATCAGCGAAAACATAGAAGATTCCATTTAAACCAAAAACTGCGATCTGTGTCCCATTGGATTTACATGTGTTTTTCTTTGATCCTATCTGACAAGAAGAGGAACTCACTAGAGCTCAGCAGACGTGCAGATTCGTAGTAGGCATAGTGTACATCATTCTGTGAAAGTCTCATTTTAGGCCTTGTTTCCTGCAGAAACTGGTTCTGGCTGCCGGACTAAATTGACTGATGACATGCCAACATCGGGCCTCAGGGATTTCCTCTAACACAAGCGAAACATTTTCTGCTTTAATTCTGTAAGAAATTGTCAGTTGCTCTCGCACTATCTGTGTGACAGTTAATGAGCAGTGGCTGCCGATAAATAAATGAATAGGAAGACGCTGACGAACGTATTAAGATAACAGAAAAATTATAAATAGGAGTATAATATAAGCCATGAACTTGTTCGCCTTTGTCACTCCTAGAATATAATCATGCTCAGCTAAATACCTGCCCTCAAGTTGACGTCTGCACTAGAAAATGTGCTGAAAAATCAGCCTCTTAGATAAAATCGGAATCCCTATTGAGAGTGCTTCTCTTCCATGTGGTCGAGTTGTTATTTATCCCACTCTCATTCCTTTTTTGCTGAGTGTTTAACAAGAGTGCAGAGTGCAGCTTATTCAAAAGTCTTAGCTTCGCACCTTTCAAGGCTTGAGCTTAGGTCTCCCGGTTGCAGAGCGAACACTGTACCACAAGACCACTGCGCCGGAAAGCCACTACTGCACGAAAAAGCCTGTTATCTAATGTAATTCTACTTACCACGCAATCTGTCATCGAATCTTTCCCACACACGAATGCGACACCCACAAATTTGCCTTTCGAAGTATTGAACATGATCTTAGAGCCCGCCGTGTCCAATTGAGGTCCTGATGACAACATATCCAGACGTCCATTGTCGCAGCTGATCAGTAGACGGTTATATGAGTAATTAAATGAGACATCACTGATCGCAGTGGGCATTTGGTGAATATCTTTCACATCAGTTATAGTCATGCCATCATTGGCGAGCACTAAGAGTCTCAACACTCCATCTGGTTCTCCCAACCCGATGTACAATCCAGAGCGGTTGAGAGCTAGGCATTGAAGAGGCACTCCAGAACGATCTCTAGCCTGTCGCAGCGATCCTGTGAAGGTGGAAGAGACAATCAACATCTGATGGGCAGTGAGAAGCTCCGGTTACAGTTTTCCGTTAAAGATAAAGCTGAGGAAATCAAAGAATCACTGTGACAAAAATTGAATGTCTAACCGCTCATGTGGCGCTTGAAAGGAGGTGGAAAATAATCGAGAAAATGAGGAAATACGAGAAATAAATTGAAATGGAACATCATCAGCCTGTGATATTGGACGAGAAATTCGTGAGAATTGACTGTCTTTCATTTGCTATACAACAAACAGAAAATCGACAGATTAGATTATGTCAACTATTGTTGCTGTCTATAAGGGAGGTTGTTCATGTTTAAAAAGAACAAGTCAAAATCAAATCTCTTTCAAGAAAGGACAGTGTTAAAAGAGAGACTTTTGTTGATGTCACCTGAAAAACTCTTACTTATTCGATTCAATGAAAATGCAGCATTTTTACGGATACACAAAATTGCCACGAATGGCATTACATGCGCAAAGTTTACTTACCGGTAGTGTGGAATGTCGAGGTAACCTACTTTGAAGAATTCGTTTGCTCTATAAAATGCAAGCTTGTGGCAATTAAGTAGGCGAGAATGTGTTGAAGAGGCCTTCGCTATTCAAATTTTTGTAAGTTTTTGTTGGAAACCAAGTACACAAGATAGTATTAATTTTTTGTACTTTATTGATTTCGGCCTCCTCTTAGTCCATCATCAGCAAGCCTTCTGACGATGGCCTAAGAGGAGAACGAAATTAGTAAAGTATGAAGATAAATACCATCTTGTGTACTAGGTTACCCAACAAAAAATGGGCGAGAATGCTTCAGAAAATTCAGTGACTCCTGATTAAACGAAATCGAATTCATATCTTAATGCGTGTCTTAAGGATAGCGAAGCAGTAGATTCATGACTGTCAAGGGGCACGTACAGCCTTATGCACAAATATCACTCGCTACTCCTGATTTGATAACTTATGTCTAAAGAGAATGACAAATAATTAGTCAATAAAATAATAATTAAAATAAAATAATTAGTCCGGGTTCCTCAACGTGTCACATTAGCAGTGGTATGAACAGAGCATTTGAGCGAACGATTGAACGGTACTTTTTTCATTTTTCTGAGTAACGAATTATCGAACGGTATGTCTGAGAAGCCGATGAACGGTGATTGGTGATCGGAAAGATCGGCTTTTTTGCTTGATTGAACGTGACTGAACGGTAATTTAGCCCCGGAAACCCAGTATAAGAAATAATGGTAGAAAATCCTTGATACTTTCCAAAACACTTATTTACACATTCTGACTTCAATAAAGTAGCATTTTGAAATTTGAAGATGCTTAAGTGCCAATTTGGGCATGGGTTGCCAGTAAACCTTCAGGCTTTCAATGACATTTCGTGAATAAAATGACGAGAGACTTGCTATTACACAATGCTTCCATCTCTTGTTATTGATTTAGTGTTCCGGAAATACATACATGTACTTATTCTACTCCTCATCATCTACTAAAACATCTACGCACATCACCATCAATGCGTTTAGCAGTGGTGAAAACTGAAGAAGCAGGACTGAAAAAGTTTCACGTCCTTCCATGAAGCAACTCATTGATACTCATTCATAGAGTCATGATACTCTAGCTTGATTTGGTTTGATACAAAGGGTACGTGTGACGTGTAAGGCTTGGCGTCAACTTATGTTTCGCATTGTCATTATGGGACAATACCGACAACGAATTTTCCGATAGGGCAGCTTGTATTATTTCGCGATGTCAGATGGGAGAACATCTTGCATCGCCAGCTTCCTCATTTCTCTGAAAAAACCAATGTTAGCTAGAAACGACAGCACCATAGAAGGTCCATCAAAATTGAATATTGTTTTGTTTTATACGTTTATATTGAACGGGTGCTTTATGTCATGAACGAACGGAACGGGGATGATAGGTCATTTGAGCGGTGAACTAACGAACGGTCTGAAAGGCTAATGAACGGAAGATCGAACGAACGGTGAAAAATATGACTGTTCAAATGCCTTGGGTATGAAGGTTTTACGTCACTACTCCCCATGCTTGGGACTTGGACGGTGCTAACATAGTCAGACTTATGGAGCGTTGTAGATCTTTTGTAGATGCCCTTCCTGCCGACTTTCAATTACACCTTCGGGGCTCGATCTCTGGACCAAAAGATCGCTAGGAAAAGATCGCTAGGCCAAGCACGTAACCACTGTGCCATGGAGACAGTGGCACTGGTTATGAAACACAATAATCAAAAGACTTTCCTGATCGTTTTTTCTAAATCGAGGAGTCAGGACGATTGCAGGAAATTGCTCATCTAGGGAGCCATCTGGTAGTGATGGTCGCAGTTCACTGCATGTTATGAGGGAAAAATGAGCTCCGAACGCTACGTTCGAGTGATCGAAGAACCTGTTTATCTTTTAGCATTCAGTTTAGGTGATCCATCATCTGACTGGATTCTCATGAATGACAATGCTCCATGCTATCGTACCACGGCAACTCAATTGTATAAAAGACAGGTAAGAATGCGAACCTTAGACTGGCCGGCAAGGTATAGTCCTTTAAACGACTAGGCCCTTACTGTTCCAACATATAACAAAGAAAAATATATAACATGATATAGGAAACAAAGTCATTCAATTATAGTTAGAAAACTTGCTGTTTACTATAAAATGTCTTGTTCTAGCTAATTTCTAACTATTTATGAAACGGACTGTATGCGCATGATTTTATCTTTTTGATGTCATGCATTTAGCACATGGGGAATTTAATCCACTTTTATATGAAAACGAATCCCAAAAATGTTCCTCGGATATAATTAATTGCTGCGTTGGCAAGCTAGATAGTTTCAACATCTTTACGAAAGCCTATATTTATAATATTCTTCATATCTCACTTATTGATTTCCATTCAATCAACATGTACTATTTGCTACAATGAGAGAAACTGTTGGTAAAAAAATCTCCACTGAAATTGAATTGCCACATTCATTTACAAAGGCTTATTTCCACTTGAAGATTATGTGCTTCACTACCTGCGGATATACCCTCGCCTCAGCTGATGTTTACATCAGTGTATTCGAACGACGAACAAGTACGAATGAGCGAACGAACAGGATTTTTCTCATTTTTGGTGAATGATGAGAACAAACGAATGGGGCTGAACAAATTCAAAAACTGAACTAACTGTGAATTAGAAAGCTTCACTGATTTTCGTGTTTTGAAGATAGTTTGATTGGTGCCAAGTCGAGGATCGACGCAAACAAGCCTTACACCTTATGTATCTTAGGTTAACAAAGAATTGCCATACATCATCCAAATCAAATCTGTGAAAGCTAAATTGATGAACGTGTTACATGGAATTTTTCTTGTGCTTTTGTTTTCAAAAGAGACACAACATTCAAAGACAATCCTTGTCTATTGATCGATAAATGAAGTCTTGATGAGGTTCTTAAGAAACTTCACACCATTAACGAAAAAAATAAATGTTAAAGCATTGGCAACAAGGGTATGTCGTAGTTCACTGAATATGTGAAGAGAATGGCAGCTATTAAGTCAACAAATGACACCAACACCCTTGATTCCCCGTCCGCACTCGCCTGACCCAGGAATCGAACCGACGTCCGCGATGGAGACGAGCTCGCAACTTCTTCACTAGGCCACGCTGACGGTTCAAAAGGAATGCGAGTGAAGGCAGAAGTCATCTCTATGTGATATCGACAGCTTATTGTCCTATTATTATTGACGGAACGCTACCAGCGTTCATATTGTAGCGAGACAGCATATCAACATGTCATACGACTACGTCACAGTGTAGATTGACAACAAAGGTCTCCTGATTTGTTTTCAACAAAAACAAAAACCGCAATAGCTGCTACTTCGCTGGCCTAGGTGGAAGAGTCATGACGTGCATGCATTTCGAGGATTGGCTCGACTCCCAGCTGGCAAGCCATTTCTTTGTCCGGGACAAGACACATTGAGATGCATTCGATTAATTTCGACTTCGTGGAAGCCAGACACATTGAACTGTCGGCACTCCTGTACTTTGCTGGTCCCTAAATATCCCCTCCTGTACTTTGCTGGTCCCTAAATATCCCCTCCTTTACTTTGCTGGTCCCAAATTTAGCACGAACGCTGACGTGTTGCTATGTGTCAAATCGTGCGAATGAACTATGGCTGGTGATCTTTGAACTCCCACGCATTGTTTTAAGGGATTGGCTATCTCTGTATTTAGTGTGTTGAGAAGGAATTTGACGTGAAACTTGACGTCGAACAACATGAGAATAAGCTAGCAAGTCACCTTGATGAATTCATCTGGAGACAAAGGTATGCTAACAGTCATGCAGATGCCTTCAACAATATTCTTGGACATCTTGCTGAATGGCATATAGTTTCTTAATGTTTTTGAAGCAAAATATGCTTTTAATTGGATAAATATTTGTTTTTAATTTGGGACCAGTAAAGTACAGGAGGGGATATTTTGGGACCAGTAAAGTACAGAAGGTGATATTTAGGGACCAGTAAAGTACAGAAGGTGATATTTAGGGACCAGTAAAGTACAGGAGGGGTTATTTTGGGACCAGTAAAGTACAGGAGGTGATATTTAGGGACCAGTAAAGTACAGGAGGTGATATTTAGGGACCAGTAAAGTACAGGAGGTGATATTTTGGGACCAGTAAAGTACAGGAGTGCCGAACTGTCAATTTCACTTACTCAGAAGTGCATGATCGGCATCCCCGAGTAAAATTCAATGGATTTTGATATTTTTCGATTTCAACTTTGCGGAGTTTTTTCATGGAATTCACCTTTTGATTAATTATCTCCCGACGACTGATCAATTGCGTGAATTCATTTATGATAATTTATGATGCTTCATATCACAATTGAATGAATTCATTTATTAACTAAGAAAGTTTCATATCACAGTCTGATGATGTTCTCATGTTCTCAAACTACACACGTATTCAAAGAAACGCTCATGTGGTGAATCATTAAAATCTCAGTGACATTTCTTCCTCATTCAAGGATAAAATTCGAATCAAAATGGAAGTGTAATTGGACGAATGAATATGGGATTGTGCTCAGGGGTTGTTTTCAGCTACAAATCTAGAATGTACAAGATGAAGCGAAATAGAGCATTTTCCATACGAGTTGGGTCAAATCTAACCCAGTAAATTCTGATCCACTTGAGCCGCTCTACGCGCTGCCTCGCGCAACACCGCATCATTACCGAGCGGCATGTTGGGCAAAAATACATCATCTTCATCATCACCGGGAATCTCAGCATCTTCTCGCTCATCAGTAGCTAACGCTGCTGTTTCTGAATGGAATAAAAGTGAAGCTCGCTTTGAAATAAATATCGCTTGTGACTTCATAAACAGAAATGTCAAACAAATAATATTTTCAAGTACAACAGAAAATGACATGAAATGAGAGGACATACAGTATAAAAACAAGAAGTTCTTTTTTAAACGCCCTTTCCAGTAAATTTACATTGTCATGTAAATATGCGCAACAGGCAATATGATTTAGCATATTGAGTTGTAAAATAATCAAATAAAGAATGCAAATTTATATCTTTCATGCGTAGTTTTGCATTTTGCTTTGTAAATTTAAGACGGAAAATAACTGCGTGTCTTGGTACATTTGAACCACTGACCTCTGGCATTCTAGGCCAACGTTCTACCAACTGAGCTATCGACGGGCGACAGGACGACATAGGTATTTAATTGAATAATCTTCGTAACCCAATCAGATGTCTTCATGCCCCAAGACAACACAGCATAAAAGTATTATTGCGCTTACCGCACATTATACTACTACAGTACTAACAAGTACACTTCATAAAAGTTGGAAAAATATTCTTGATGACTTTCAAGTAAGTGTAATTGCAATAATTAAACAAACGATGCTACTGTTAGACATAGAGTCATGGCGATGACACTTAAATGTCTGTTCTGTACAGCCACTTTTGGCTATACTTAGTGACGTATTGTGTGGCAACTACTTAATCGAACTAGTGAAGAAACGCTATCAGGAAGCAGAATTGCAGAGTCAAACATGGCATCAGTGAGTCTGTAAAATAACAGGACAGGTCATGTAAAGGCTCACATCTTTTCTACAATGCAATACCAAGAATATAGCAGTACCATGAATGCATAGTTCATCACTCATTATAACTTATTTGAGAATATGAAGAAATAAACAGCTGTGTGTGTAGTGTGAGCTATGTGTGAATGAACTGTTGATAAAAGCAATAAGAAGGCAGTCAGTCATTTCTCATTTCTGAAAGAAATTATTCCTTGATTTAAAATGAGAATGAAAGAATTCCTTCATTTCTCAAAGAATGAAACCAGTGGCTGTATTTCCTCAAAATACGAAATACTCCATAGATGCTTATTGCTTTGTTGATGATGATGATGATGAATATATCAAAATAAATTTAGATGTTGAAATAGCTGGAAGTCAACATACTATTAAGCGCATGCCCATGAACGGGTCTGTTTATTGAGCGTATATGTTGCTTATCTGATAGGCGCAATCATTCTTAAGAGATGATAGGTGATTTTCTAAGACAATGAAATTAGATCATCGCATCAGATTCAGGTCAAATCTTAGTAGTAGTAAACCTTAAGACTTACAATTCAGTATAGATGTAAGTAAGCCAAGCCGATTTATTGAATTTACAAATTTTTCAAATTTCAGCCGACATGACGACCTGTTCACGAAGTAAGGGATTTTTTCAAAATACTATGCATATATATCTTCATTATATCAGACTTTAAAATATCAATGTCTGATATGCTGTGCACTAATCATTGTTGTTGACGCTTGGTTTCATAGATTTTATTTACATGTAGATTAAGATTCGAGATTATCATATATGATTCATTCGATAACAAAATTTTAGGAATTTTCCGCAGCCTCAACTTACCTGTCTTTGACGAGAACAGGCCGTCATATCGGCGAAAAGTTGTAAAATATTTTAAATTCAATAAAGCAGCTTGACTGGCATACATATATATTGAATTGCAAAAAATATGCTGATTAAAGAAAAGTATGTTTCACTTACAATTCTTTTCAAAGCGAAAGTGTTGTAACATGTATTTCTTAGAATTTCCATCGAAGTCAATCATATCCAATAATTAAAGGCGCATTACGCAAATTTATCATCGCTCAATGATCCTTACCTCCTTCTACATCAACAGTGTCCATGGTGTTATCTCGCGATATCGTTGTGTCTGCTGGTGCCATTAACACTCGAAGTTTTTGCGATTCAAAATCAAGCTGTCGGAAAAAAGGAAATCAGCTGAAGGATATGTGTTCATCATCGATTCACAAATATCATGCATTCAGTAACCGTGAGGACTTCATGAATCTCAAGCCTCGAAGAACAGGTGGGAATGTGATTTACCTTTAATAGATGGCCCTGTCGACAGCCGATGTACAGATCTCCCTGGATATTCCAGGTATGAGAAATTGCATTAACACGAGGCGTATTGTCCCTGCTGTTTTCAAACTCTGTGAAGTCTTTTCCTACCAATCCTGTAAAATGAATGGAGAATCACGTAATAATGCTGATAATTTCTACGATAGTCTTATGTTCATATACTCATTGATAGATTTTTAACTCAGTAAAAGGCGTTTTGTCTCGCTTACATGTATGACCAACATGTCTTTTGCATGCCAATTCGATTCTAAGTCTATTAATTACATTTTTACATTTATATTAATTACATTTAATTACATTGCTTTTTGTCCAGGAGCAGGAACGAAATTGTGCAGGGAACGAGGTCGAACCAGAAGCTTTCATATAGCATTGTCCACCTTCTGACTACTGCGAAACTGTGCATTACCGGATCAGATCATTTGTCTTTCAAAAATAGATCGGACAGAAACGTCACATACGATTCCAAGGGAGAAGTGTGACATATTGTTTATAAACTCAATTTTATTGAGTTGTTGACCGCAGATAAAAGTCGAAGAGGCATTTCTTCAATATGATTTGTACAGAAGCATCTACAGCTCATGCTCGTTCACATGAGTGCTCGTTTTTATTCAGAATCTATCTCCCTTGAATAGTATAACACTCATGTGTAAATGCTTCAAAGCTTTCCCATAAAAAGTTCAACACATCTGTTTCATTTCCTCTTCTTATGAGATGTCTATATGCACTCACACTTCGTTCATTTGCTTCGAGCAACCATTCATGTGAGCGAGGAGGATACTAATTATATTGAAGAAATAATGCCTTACTTAAATATGTCAACTTAATCTCAGTCTCATAAGACAGTAGTTTTTATCAAAGAGACTAAAAGTGTCTAAATTAGAGAGTTTTATTTACCAGCATTGCAAGTATATAGCCTATTCAAATGAACCGGCATGTTAATCCTAGGTGTTAATGCCACGTACCTTCAAATCTCGATACATGAATGTCTCGCGGTGAAAAACGTCTCCAACAAGAATAGACACTTTTAAGAAATCAAGAACCTGCACTAGCTAATTAGTTAGTCAAGGAAAAATTATAGAAATTTTATGAGGACTGATGTCAACATCATTTCCCCAAAAATGTTATTTTCTTCAAGAAAATAAGTTCTTAGAATCCAATGTTATTACTGGAAAACTTTTTTTTTAATTTACTAGGCGAATTTTTGTGCCTACTCAAGTACACGTCCTCAGGCTAAAACTTTTATTGTAAGAAATAACAAGTAGAATCTGAAAAAATGATTTTGGCTGTCATATCGAATCAGTCCTTTCACATGAACGTTGCGTGTAGTGAATAATAATATAATTACTGTCATATCGCGACGACGACCAGTATAAATGCCACCATAATTCAGTTCACAAAAATTCTTCATTTTAAGTTAATATCACGTTCTTTCCAAATCCTTTACGGTTCATTTACAGTTTAATTAACTCTTGTTCTCAAATTTCTTGTAAAATTTGTAGTTTTTTTTCATTCAACAAAGCAAATGTTGTATTTATATACAAGTATTATTTGCTATGCCTTGACCCTGACAGTGACTGTCGAAACGTTAGCCTGTACATATATTTCATCGTCACTAATTTATTAAAACGTTCGGCCTATGAGAGGGAGTTGCCTTTTTTGCCTTTTGCCTCAAGGAAATGTTGTATTAGCAACGCGTGTCTGCTTTAAATAATTCCAAAAAACATTTTTAACATCTAGACCCGCATATAAACACAGAAACTCCAGAAACTTAGACTGATAATTCATGCAGTGTCAACATCAGAGATTAAATATGTACTGTGCTTGTATCGCGATCCATCATCAAAAGATGCCTGCTAACTAAATGAATCAGTAACTAAGAAATGGCAGCCTCAAACGTTGTCTAATAGGATTGGCCTACTACGACGGCAGTATATCGAATTTTTTAAATGCGTTTTCAACATTTCGTTGCAATTGTTTTTATCAGCGCGTGTGCAATAGATCATGTCACCGAGCATTCGGTCACTACTGTCCCACTTGATTATTCAAAAACATACTTTGGCTCTGGTACATACTGGGCTATAGGTACATTGTATCAGGATTCACCGTGTATGCACCGTGTTGGCGATCAGTATGCATGCAAACTCAGTGGCAGACAGTTGAGCTGATTGAAAATTAAATTTAGTGGCTGACAATGGCTCGATAATTAATAGGTCATCAGAGAGAACAATATTTGGAATTACTTTTACCTGCAATAGCCGTTTTGGGCACATCTACTGTCATTCGGACGGTTCGATTTGATGCACGTGTTATCGACCGTAGTGCAGTATCTTGTCTCTCCGGTTCAGTCGTATATCCTTCATCTACTTCAATGCTGGGCAATTTAACGACCCTGAAAAGTATTTGAAGTTTAAGTTATTGTGAAAGTAAATTAATAGTATAATGATTTGCATATTTGACCATATTTTGTAGTTGGCCAATGCATAACTGTCAATGACTATTCTGATACTTCTATTTCGGTCTATGAGCCCATTTTCCGCATAAAAAGTAATTTTCCGCTATACATTCCCCGAGATTTTCTCAATAAGCGGAAAAACAGCTCATAAGCCAAAGAAATTGATAGAAGTAGATAACACTTTCATGCAAAGATACATGTATATAACTCACTTCTTTTGGAATATATATGTTTCATGACATTGTTCAATTGTCCACAAATACACCAGTGATTTCACACTCATGCAGATGTGCCGCCAATTCGTTGGATCGAATGAGATAGATGTTGGTATTTCCTGTTCAATATTTATGCTGCACAATTTCTTTCCTGATACATAGTTCCTACAAGAGCAACGAAAAGGAAATAACATCAAAAGAATGAAACATGATAGTTCGATGACTTTTATAAAGATAGTGATCATTTTGAGCACCCTTTAATTTCAACAAAGCTTAGCAGATCCAGATAAAACTTAGAGAAATGGCCTCGAAATCTCCCGAAGTCGAATGTATTTTTCCTATTTCTCTGCACATATCCTGTCTAGTAAGTTGAACGAGAATTATACAAAAGGTCATTTTGTTATTTATGTACTTTTATTATAAAAAATAATTCTTCCATCCACTTGGTCTGCATGCATGTGCCACACATTCTAGAGGCTGAAAACACTTTGAATTTATTTAATGCACGGAACATGTTTGATCAGAGTATTCCTTGGCTACGTCATTAAACTTTCTCAAATCCTTGCTGAAGATAGCTCGAAAAAGGAGTGTCGTACATTTATGCCTTTCTAACAATTTCAGCAACTGTATTTGTCGGTCACACTCACCATGAAAAAAATCTTGAGCAAATTTCAAGGGTTCGTTGATAAGTATGAGCAATGAGAGTAGAAGGTTATCGTAGATCAGGAAGAAGCCAAAAAAATCAAAGCAAGATTTGTTGGTGAGATATCATGGGACATCAACTATTTTTACTAATAATTACCGATCAAATGTTGATTGGCCAATGCATTATGTCACATCAAATTAGGTTCAAGACTTGTAAATACCAATTTTGACTACTAAGACTTTTTAATTGCGCACATTATCACTTTTGCTTCTAAATAGTAAAATATGACGCTTCAAACGTAAACGTTTTCCAGTATATTATTGCATGATTCATGCCATTATGATACTGAAATTGAAATTAAATAACTTTGTTTATTAATTACCTTTCTTTTGAAGTCATCTTTTGGATATTCGTTTAAAGCTCAAGATTATGAAAAATAAGGCCATATTCATTGAAGTAGACAATATTAAGTCAAAATTTCATTAAAAGCACTCACCATAACGTCAGCGTGAAGTCCGGGACACCAGATGTGCTGCACAAATATTCACTTGATGAGAAAGTGAGTGAAGTAATATCAATTTCAGCTGCTCCTGTAGAAAAAATCTCTGATTTATGCTGCGCAACAATAATCTAACCGCAATTTTCGGTGAGTAGAAAGTGGATTTTATATTGAACTATGACAGCATGAGAAAAAGCGACCTGATAAGACAAAGTGTGACAGAAAAGCTGTCCTGTGGATTTTGATAATAACAGTTGAGCGCTGTATCTGCGGATAACGATCATTGTTTAATTTGAATGTATTTTTGGTCAATGCTAGGTTGGCAAGGGAAACGTAGTATCAGACAGAGTGCACTTATTTCGCCTATTTTCAAGAGCATCAAATGATAATTTCAAAACCCCTTGCCCGGGATGCCCATGTATAACGAAGATACATCCGCTACATAAAATTAATTTTCATGTAAAGCATACAAATGACATGTTGGTCTTCTTGGTTAACTAATGGAACTACTAGAATGATTTCATAGCGCATGCATCTTCATTATACACAAACATTCCACGGAAGGGATTTGAAAGTATTATTTGATGCTCTTTTGACAAAAGTAAAATACGCATCCCCGCTCGCTCTGATACTATCGTTTCCTTAGCCAACTTACTATTTACCAAAAATACATTCAAATTTAACAGTGATCAAAATGGTCAGGTTTAGCTGCAAAGTAGCCCTAGGAAAGTCAAAACGTTTGATACGTTGCGACCATCTATGTCTGCCGGTGGGAGCGCACCACCTGCCTTCTTAAGGGCAAATCATTGATTTAAATCATTTAAGTTGATTGCAATATGTAAGACTCGTTATGGAAATGTCCCAGCCTCTAACATATGTTTTAGGTTAAAGTACATGTAAGATCTTTGATCTGAAAATTAGACATGATAAGACAATACTTCATGGATATTTACTTGATGGAAATGCATTCTGCACGATTTCACCACGCACTGAGGCTGCGACTGTGTGGTGAAACGCCTGTCTCCCATATATATATTTTGGTATTAAATTTTTACTGATAGATCACAGGGAGTGCATTTTTATTTCGTTCTATCAGCCAATGAAAATTCACTCAAATTAAGTAATCACGAAGAAAATGAGGCGATCAATAAGGCCTTCAATACACCAATATCACGAAGTCAGACTTCGTTGTAACAAAATTTTAAGAACAGGAGCATCGAGTAAGTGATTTCAATAGAAAGACAATTGCCTTTTACTTTTTATTCTGCTTCAAACTTATGAAAGATATCTTCTTGTACCGTCAATTATAACGTCTTTGTCCGAAACAGAAAGTTGGATTCCACGGTTTTCGAAAGCGGTGTACTAAGAAGATCAAATATGTTCATTGCAATTTCCTGATCTAATTGCTTTATTTCTACAAATAAGCAGCTTGATATAATAGCAGGGGAATCCTATGTCGACAATTTTGTTTGACAATTTTGTCGAGACATGCTTGTATCTAAGTTTGTCTATGTGCAATAATAACAGCTAGGTACCGCGTCAAGACGACCCATAGAATCGATTAACGAATTCAATGCTCTCCGTTTCAGACCACTTTTCATGCTTGTGCAAGAACAAAACAGATACTAGCATATCCGTACGACCTCGTGAAGACGGGGGCAATTAAATTTTTAATCTGGTTCAACAGTACCAGAGCACAAGTTTGGAAAGACTTGTGAATAAAAAAAGTTTTGGTATTGAAGGCTTACCATCTAATGACGAAACTTGATTGCACCACGGAAAATCATAAACGATAATTTTTGGATCCAGTGTATCCGATTCTGCCACAGCAAATACTTTATTTACAGAATGAACAGCGAGCAAGGCAACATTTTCTATCGGTGGACGAAAGACAGTTGATGACCCGTCAACATTTGTGAATTTGATGACATGCCCACATCTCTGACAAATTGTATTGTTGTCAATAAAAGTGGATTGCTTGTTGGAGAAACCTTGTGCCCAACTGAAAAAAAAGTTGCGATTCAACTTGAAAATTGTTTATGTATTCAAAAAATATTGAAATATCGATAAGAAATTTTAAATACATTAACTAAAATACTGAATGTGCATGCAATTCTGTACCGCACGCATCATACACCAAGCACTATATGCAGCCTCCTCCAATGATCATGTTGAGCTGCATTAACCAAACACTGCATTTCCCTATGAAAAAAGTATGGATACCAAAAGTAGAATTGCAACATAAGTGCATCAGATGACTATTACTCTAGTGTGGTAATTCCCATATAAAATGTCATGAATATCGATTACATAGATGAAATGTTACTGAGACGCAACTTATTTCACTTTACATTCACTGATTTAAAGCATAGTTGTAACATAAGAAATGCCTGTATGGTTAATCATATAACAGCATTCATTCATGTAAAACGCGCTTATTTGCATAACGCACATCCCTAATTTTTCAATCAAAAATCGATAACAAAAACCTGCTTCACTTTTTCTTGGCCAAGACTAAACATTGAAAATGATAAACGTTGTTGATCACGTGCGGTCTTTCAAAAAATTGTTTTTTGACGATTTGCTTTACAACATTTACTGAAGTCCTTCGAAGTGCGATTCATTATACATAAGGTGAGTTTGATTAAAATATATTTTAATACATAATATTATTCATTATAGATAATATTCATTATTCATCATAAATTCTAACTATGAGCAGTTTCCAATCTTCTTAGATCAATCTATCATCATTGTCCAAGTTGGCGGGAACATCTGCTTCGTCAGATTCTCCACTAAGTTATAAGTCTGAATCCCGAGATCGATCTCTGTGCCGTCCATTTCACTATTGATCACTGTGACAAAAACTCTTGAAGATTATTTCTGATGGCATGTCTTCAATGACATTTCAATACCCATTTCAATTGAACAGCTCGTTCCAATTGATCAGGAACATTTCCTTCCATCGATATTGTAGTCATAAGTAGCAGAAAATGACGCTTCAAACTGTTGGCGACAAGAGCTGCACGTCCCGTTACTCATGAATTTCTAGGATCACCAGAAAGGACTATCACCAAATCCATCTTCGATTAAGCAAATTTTGAGGTTGTATTCAATTTTGCCATGAATAGATCTCTTATATAGAGAAATTGAAACCAAAAAGAAAAACTTTTAATTATAATATTATGTATGATGTGAGTGGAGCAACAGGATAACTCAAGAAATATCTATTCAAAGATTCTAAAAAAATTACGTTAAGGTTTCATGCGACTCATACATGATGTTGATAATAATTTTTGTAGCTTTTGCACTTGACACTTCGTGCCAATCGCTTACATTAGCAAGTCACGGGCAATAATGGGTACTCTGAACATCAACTTAAAATCATGGTTCATATCAATTTGTCTGATTCTGATATCGATGAAATCATAAATCAAATCTTCAAATAGGCCTGCACCAGCTTCATCGATTTGTTTTCAGGGATCAACTTATGGTCAGTGCAGTCCTTCTGTTTCAAATAGGTTGAAGCAATAACTCCTTGTTTTTAAAATACATTTGCTGACAAAGGTGTCAAGGGTAATGATTCACATTTCCTTTTATCAAAATGGAAAAGTTTGAAGCAGTACCTCAGTGAAAACGTTCCTGACATGATTTGCTAACAGCTGACGCATGAACACGCCAAATATAAGAAAATTCAGGTTGATTTAAAATAAATGGCATTTAGTTGCTAGACAATTTAATTATAAAAACAAAAATAAATAATAATAATTTATCAAATATAATAATACCATTGCATGTATATATAAGGATATTTACACATAAATCTATGAAATCTAAAATTTTTATGGTATACTGATATAGTTTATAAAAGAATTGACCTCATGTTTCGTTCTTGATTATGTGATTGCCGAAGGCACGTGTGATGTAAGCAATATTCGTTTACTGCTCTCTGTGTATAACGTATGTCACTTGATATGTCTCCCGTGGTCAACATCATGTAATTTACTACTTTGTATGTTTTCTCATAATGTAGTGTGATTACCGTAATCACATTTTCTATCCCATCCAACGTTTTCACAATGGGAAGATGTGTGACTTCCTTCACACCGCATCCTATCACATGTTACATCATTTTAGCGTCTCATTATAGCAAATATCCTCATGCAAATATCCTCTCAAAAAGTCACAGTTTTTGCAAATGGTAGGAATTAGCAGCTTTGTTGTAAGGAATGACAGCTGTCATTAGTATTAGCTACTAACAAGCTGACATGATACAATTTTTCTTATGGCTGTTGCCGTATATTGGCTGAGCCGGTAATGATGCATACAAATCTGGTCTATCAACTAATAATAGCAAGACTCATTTCTCAGTAGTTAGAGAATCCAAATCTTTCACTTTGACTAATGTGCCTTGATTGCATCTTGCGTAGGCGTGTGAATAGCAGGTGACCCGAATAGTTTGCGGTTGAGACCAGAATTGTACCGGCACCGGTTCAGCTGTAGCAATATCCACCTTCATTGCAGCCATGGGCGTCGGCACGGAGGATATATAGGTCTTCGACATTTAAAACATTTCCGGATGTTCTCGACACCCTCTGTAATCTTGCATGACAATATAGTAGACCTGGATCATAAAAGATAATATTGTACTATCCGTTATTGAATGGTGAGTATGATTTATGCACAGTGCCATTCTTCCATCTTTCGATTAGATATCGCATAAGCTGACCGAAATATCTGTTATGTCTACCGTAACTGGCAACGTGAAAAGAGCCCGATCCCGCTTAACGTTTTTATGGAAACCTCTGTAGAATCTCCGGACGCTGTTTGTCTGAAGATGGCCTAGAACTCCGCGCTATTTTTATTAAAGCCTGCGGGGAAATCTTCAGGAACTGGTCGCCCTGGACGGGGGGAGCTATGACCACCGCCAAAATTTTTTGATGACCTCTGAGGGAGCATCCGGGTACTCGTCGCCCTGAATGTAGCCACTACCCGCTTCTAGGTACGGTATACCCAGAGGCTTCTACATTTTTCATCTATATATGAAAAATGTAGAAGCCTCTGGGTATTGGTAGCCTCCACCTCCACCCGATTTTCATGAAAATATTTGAGGCAATCACCGAGTACTGACATCCCTGACAAACCTGAAACCCATCGCAATTTCGAAACAGAAACAACTTCAACTGACAATGATTTACCATCCTTTTTTGATGAAGCGTCTAAAGCAGTCGGTCGCCTCAAATTATGACTTGTGCTTGTGACTGAAAGCGTTAGGAGGCACCTCTAAATTTTTAAGCCCCAAAGTGGTTTTTTGGATATATTTGTATTGCTTGATGGCGTACAGCTTTCTGTGATCGGCGCCATTCACTCGTTCATAGGCTGGTTATGACATACAGCGCATGTAGCCTATATCGATGTCGCACTGTTTTCTATCTTCTCTAATAGATTTGCCAGCAGATTCCACAAAATCTCCAAGGTCCACATCAAATTTTATCGAGCATGAACCAGGGATTGAAAATGCTTAGGTTTTTTTTTTCAAGCAACTGGATCCGTACCGTAAACCCGGGCGGATTCTATCATAAAAACTGAGAAGTTATGTTTAGTTTTCATTGCGTAATACTGAATAGCCTGTTGTCATTAAGTTTTAATTATGTCTTGTAATACATACTACCGGCACCAGGGAATTGATTTTAAAATGCTACGATTTTGATTTCACGAACTTCAGTTGTCACTGTGTTTCTCAATTATAATTTGTACAATAATCCTCATTACTCAACATCAATCGCCGAATTCGAGTATTGGGCACACAATCTAAGACAGACTATAGTGAAATTTATGCTGATAGAAGAGCCAGTTTGTCCAGATTACTCTCGTGGAACCAACTAGCCTATACGTGTTTCAGGTTGATTCAACACTGATGAGGGGTGATGAATCCACCGGAAGCATGAATGATTGTTTCCACAAGAGTCGTTTTTCTTATAACAAACAAGCCTGATTTGTCGTAGGACTTGATATGTAAGACTGAATTTTTGCAGTAATTTCATATTAATTGCTATTTATGATAAGTAATGACGCAGTTTGCTGAGTACTGGAGACTGGGGTAACCTGACATTTTTTTATTTGTTAATTCTGTCACTGCCTAATAAATGAAGGCAAGATTGTTGGTATTGTGGTCACTTTCTGTCACAACCAATGCTTAATATCTCCCCAATGCTTAATATCTCCCCAATGCTTCATTGACAAATGGTTGATAGAATCAATATACCTATATAACATAAATGCAGTCGTGGTCAGGTGGGGTGAGTTGGACTAAGGAGGACTTTCAGTAATGAAATAAGTATCTCTAAGGCCTCAGTCACACTGACAGCAAAGCAAATATGAACGTCCCGAGCAAACGTACGTCCGTAAGCTATTTATCGCTCTGGTTTGCTTCGCTCGCAGTGTGCCAGTCTACAACTGCTGTAATGATGACTTCATATTTGTTGCAAAACGCTTTGCTCGGAAACGCTTGGAAAAGCTCGCAGTGTGACTAAGGCCTAAGTATTGTCAAGTTTTGATTAATTGAAAAGTATTGAACTATGAGATTCGCGAAGTTTAAACGGCTTTCATAGTCATCGCTATGACGACGGCATAGATATCTATCCGGTCACTAGCTTAGCTGGTGAAAGCGTGGGAAAGAAGAGTGGAACCTGAACCAACGCCAATTGTTTTGACAATACATAACATTGGATTTGGAAAGGACTATCTTCTTTGAGATTTGTTCAATCATCACACTGTATGAATGCAGACAGCATGTACAACAGATAGAAGGATTTTTTAAATCGAAATATCGTCTTACTCTGTTTATGAACATTTAGTGTCTGGTCGATAGTATCAGTACCGGTAATGATCATGACGATAGAAGCTGATAACAAGAGCTTATGATGCGTCATTCATTATAGTTCTTTCCGTGTTCAGATGGAAAAAATGAATCCGTAAACAGATACGTAAATTCAAAACTTCTTTTCAAGGAGACCTCGTGACCTCATTAGGCCTACCACTTTTAAAAGCTGTCAATGGCATTCAAAAGTTCTAGACATGGTCCCCACTAATTTGTAGCTGGTCGATCTGCCACTTAGATGGATGACAGGAACCCCATAAGAAATGTCTCAATATTTAACGCGTTTTTTTCAAAGCGTATGCCAACTCCATCCATCACCTCATATGCAAACTCTACCCAATCCACCGTATGCCGACTCACCCCAGCCCTTATCCTGAATGAATGTTTGCGTCTCAACTCTCGTGATACCTATTTCATGTAGTCGTGTTATATGTCGAGCAGTCGATATTTATTTTCATGTAGTCGAGAGAACTCAGACGGAATTCGGTTCTTCAACTCATCCGTTCATGTATACGGCGTCATTAGAAAATTGTAACATCAAATTCCAAAAAGGCGAGTTCCGGGAATTTTTCTTCATCCTCACCTGAGACAAACTGATATTGAGATAGTCCTGGAGAAAGCACTGGTGATTTCATGTGGCCTAGCATGAGCTTCTTCAGGAAGATCCATATGGTAACTCATCCTTTATGTCACCCCAAGTTTGCAAACGTAACGTGACAACTAGCATAAACAAAGCTTGGAAAAGTTGCTTCATTATTCTTCATATCCAATGAGCATAGGATGGACATTCCATAGCGTGCTACATCTATTCCTGGGTAAAATGTTTTCAGATTCGCAGTCGCAGCGACCCATCTGCTCTATCCCAACTGCAAGTGATTAGCGACAAAAAATTGAATGAAAATGCTTTAAAAATTTTGTAACTTCTTTCGTTAAATTAGACTTGTCCACAATATGAATGACCACCAACATAAAACACAAGTG
This sequence comes from Prostheceraeus crozeri, assembly GCA_907163375.1. Taxonomy (NCBI): domain Eukaryota; kingdom Metazoa; phylum Platyhelminthes; order Polycladida; family Euryleptidae; genus Prostheceraeus; species Prostheceraeus crozeri. The sequence continues at coordinate 88,975 of CAJQUW010009565.1, forward strand.
TACAGTAACTTTGAAGAATTTTGTAATATTCTTAAGGGCATGTGCGCACTAAGCTACCAAAAGCGGACGCGACAGCGGCCAATCGACGCCATTTATTGAGGAAAAAAGGAATGAGGAAGAGCTTGTCGCAGTTTATTATCTATTTGTCGCGGGAAGGGTCGCCAAGTGCTCGCTATGTCAAAGGCTGCAATGGATTTTGCTGGCCGCCAGTGCGTCGCTGCAAAACTTGATGGCCGCCACGAACAAGTGGTCGCAGCGGGAAAGTGCGCGCGCACGAAGACGACTTCCAATCTTTGCTATGATGACCAAGCATTCTTGCTGACCGCAAAGACTTGCCACCGCGGCCCTGGAAAGTCCTGGAATGGAAAGGTGTCCTTCATTCGTCACAGAAATATATTCTTGAACATAGTTTCCGTGATGCTTGCATTTTGTAAAATACCTTCAATCTTCATCATGCAATTTTTCTTGTAGATGTTATTAGGGATACTCTCTACATACTGTACAGTGTACAACCTCACTGTACATGAACCATCTGAAGACTATCCTATTGCATCTCCAGACATGGCTTTCCATTTACCTGTAAAGGCGAAATACCGGTGTTTGCATGTGCTTTCTCATCATTTGTTATTATCAATCATTTTTTACGAGAATTAGAGACACCCCCGCCTAAGTAGGATTATAATCGGAGACTCGGCGTTCTGCCTTCCGATATCACTACTCCTACTCAGTAGGTACATATCACGTGTTAAAAGGGATTAACGTTCATGTTTTAGTGAATAAAGACAGGAAAATGCCGTAGAAAAGTAATGTCGCTTGTAAAGTCAGTTCAAGCTGTGAACAAGCCTTCACTTCCTACTATCTAATTGGACCAACATGCATTATTCCAGTTATGAAGTTTCGTTCAGTTCTATTGGGAGGAACTGCGTAGATGGCCTCTAACCGTGGCATAGACTGGAATGATCTGAGCTCTAATCCACATGTTCGGCACATGAAGTGGAGACATTATAGTTAATCAGACATTTGCCTCCTAGAATTATGTCGATTTCTATGTCCTAGAATATTATCAGAAAGTCCTGGGATGACATTGATCAAAAAGCGCGGAAACCATGATAAATCTCTCACTGAATCTGTCTGTTTTTGTTTTCACTACGTTTGTGCTATCTTGAGTAATTTAGATTATTAGTTAGGATTTACTTTTGTCACGTACAAGCATCTGATTTCTTTAGCGACTGCAAATCATACGGAAGACAAAAATGAAGTTAAATCTTGGCTCGAACATGATTATTTTATTGCTCCAATTCTTTTCGAAATGTATATTATGATTATTAAGATAAAAGCATATTTTCATATAGTAGTTAGGGATTAAGATACTTCGAAACAAGGAAGTTGAATGTAGCTATGCTACCTGCTAGATCAAGCATTAAGAGGAGGCATGGTAAGTTGTTCGGCTGGGGAGATCATAGTCCATAAAAAGATTGAGTACCACTGCTCTAGCGAATATATATGTTTGAGGAGAAATCTCTGATAAATTTCTCAAGTAAAAGGAAAAGAGTCGAACTTCTTGATTTCATCAAAGCCTTGTCATGTTTTGTGTGGTCTGCTCCAAAGTCATCCACAGAACACCTAACTGACTAAGTGTCACAAAAGTTTAAAATTAGGCTATTAATAGTATAATTAATAGTGAACATTAGGTCTACTAAAATGTACAAAAGTTAATTAGAAGCGATATAGGCCTACTGAAGGAAAATCACTACGGTAAACGAAAACTACGGTACAGTCCCTCTGCACACATGGATCTAGTTTGTGAGATTTCATGTGACAAGCCAAAAAAATTGCTAGTAGATGCGTCTCGTTGGATTTGGATGAATGACAAACTGTTTTCTCGATGGCAAATAAATTGTGTCATTGTCATTTGGAAAAACTGTAGTAATGACGCATAGTGATCTTCTAGCAGCACGCTTTTCTAGATCATTAAGCCACTTAGGGAGATGCTAGCTGATGCGCAAAACCAATTTCCGATTCGTCCTTAGAGCTCATTGGCTGTGCTGCTTCTTTGTTCCTTGGTATTTTGAATATGCGTAGTCGCCTAAGGTGCTGTATATGATGTTAATATATACCTGTTGTCATCTTCAAACTTTCGATTCGTCCAGCCGATGTAATGAATTCGCCCTTAGTTATTGTATAATTCCTCGTTCATTTACGCAGCGGTCATACTTTTCCTTAAACACTATGTTGCTGTTAGCAGTTTCAAACTTTCATGTCAGTGATTGAATCAGATAATTTTTCTGAAGGTGACTTTAGGAACACACCATGTGAAGCATGTCAAATCCTTAATGGAATCATGAAGTTCGGCTCATTTCATTTACATTTATGAAATTTCTTAAAGTCAAAATTGCTTCGTTTAGTGGCAAATTTTCAACAGCGAGGGTAAATTAACTTTTTCAAGAGATAAACAAAGCAATAGAATCATGCACGACAAAAAAATGGCGAATCATATGAATTTTTATTTTATTTTAATACGCTAAGTCTTCATAACAAATAAATTACTGCAACCCTTGTCAGAACATGTTCAAACTCTTACTTTCCCCCTTTGCAGATAATATGTCGCGTTTACGACAACTCAATCAAGTCATTCGCTCATCCAGTCGCCTCTTTAAGTCGCTTGCTAATAATCCATCTGTAAGGAGCTGCATCGAATGTACTAATAGACTATTATTGACGAACGTCATAGTACTTCGTGAAACTGAAAAAGTCCTCTTACGACGTTTATTTTCAAGATTTTCCAATAAAGGAAATGTAAAAGGTGTTCAACGGCTTCTTCTTGGAGCTTGCTTTTTCTCATGGGCCGAGGATAAAATCACGGAGGAAGAAATGCAGCATTCTGTCAATCTTCTAGTGGGCCATCCCACGAAACCTATCAATATTTTCAAGGAAGACAGAGACTCATTTCAACAAAATTGCGTGAATGCAATTAACATCGAGAAAGACAAATCGGAAATGCTCAGTGGACTGTCGAAAGTGAAGGGCGGCCCATCTTCTGACGAAGGGTGGGAAGAAATAGTAACTCGTGACGGCTTTCGGCTTTGGAGGAGATTAGTTGACGACACGGGGCTGTATGAATACAAAGGTAAGAAAAACTTCTTGAATGTCGCATATTGTCTCTTTGGGCATAGCCTTTGAAATTCTTCACTTAGATTCTATTTGTGCGGTTGTAAGAATGGATGCTAGGGATACGCATGATTCCATCTACATGTTTTATCGCCTCTTGCGACGTTCAACCTTCTGTCAATGACTGAACGCAGTCACTGTTTGCAAGTTACAACACTTGTTTAGTGCACTTCCGGTTGAAAGTGGAACGTTTTTGACGGCCCAATATTATGACATATTTAACAAAATATGTTTCCTCATAAGTAGTTGTATCACGAGTCCGTCGTCACTGCCGTAATCACCATTCTCATCAATTTCTTCCCTTCCGTTTTTCGATGTACTCGATGTCACATTTAATCACAAGAAATCTATTCAGTTAAACCATCAGCTCATACTAATGGAATTTTATTACAAAATGTCCTCACGAATGCATATGACACGTGAAAATTTATTCCTGCAACCTGTCCTCAAATAGAACCCTCACTTGACTTGCAAAGGAAATCTTGGAACACGCATGTTATAATTGAAAAAAAATGTGAAAATATATAATGGACGCTATTGCCTTAGATCTTGTGTTAGAAGCAATTCTTCACTTCCTTGTTCTAATTGACAATGTCTTCTAATTTCACTGCTTTCTCAATTAAATATTTAAATTATTACACAACTTACTTGCGAGCAGACCTACATGTATTCTATCTCGTATCTTTCAGTGTCAAATTTCTTCGTTATCCGTTTCTCTCTCAAAGTTAGTTATGTATTTTATCTACCTTATTTGATCATGAAGTTGAAAGTCACTCAAAATGTGTGATTAGAGCCTGTTTGACCTTCACTAAGGAATTCCAACTATTGAGGTGACCGGAAGGCAACTCTTTTACCGCTTTTTCAAAAATATCAATTCTGGGTTTTTAAATGTATGTATAGTAATGATGGCTCGGAGCTTTCTTGTCATTCGTAAACGTTGTTTTTCTTAAAATATAGCGTTTCTTTTACCAAACGCATTACCGACGTCTTATGAAGTACGGATAGATTCTAGCTGAGATCGATCGTTTGCGGATGAATAATTGCTAAATGTTGGCTAATTTTAATGAAAACGTTGTGAAAGCAGTTGCCAGAGTACCCTAAGATGACATAAGGAGAAGGCGAGTATGTCTACGTACTGCTTCTATGTACAGATGATTCTAAGCTATAAAACACATTTTATGTATTATGCATGCTATTCTGCTCTCGTCTCATGGTTGGATGTTTTCGGCAAAGTTATCTACATTACCAATCAATTGCTCCGAGCTTGTCTTCGGTGTTAGAATTTCGGCCCAAAGTCAATCCAAGTTAAGTTTTGACTTTCAGCTATCCAATCCGGCCTAGCAGCGTTAAGATAAATAGGACTCAAAAAGCGCAAATGTCAGGAAAATGCAGTTTGCTAGTGCTTTGTATCGTATCGTATGAACATGATGGATATGGCATTAATTGGTATGATTCACTTTTTCTCCAGATTCTCACATACTCTATGTTATGTACAATCAGTTTAATCTGCGGCTGACCGAGAAATCAGTCACTGCTGCTACTGGTGTTATAACCGTTGAGCGTCGCCGACTGACCTTGAATTAACCTTGAACAATTGATGCATTACGATACTGCAATACCCTCGTTGTCGTAACACGCATTGTCCGCGTGTTGACCCCGTCCTGAAAGTTCAAAGTGTGAATAGCAGTTAGGTTCCCTACTAAGTGGTTACAAATGATCAGCGTGTGTGGGAGGCATAGGCAGATGAAACATTGCTTTTTAAGAAATTCGAATGAAGATAGCGCAAATGCTTTGTAAAATACGAGCATGCGTCCATGATATAGAATTAACCTCCAACAGAAGTAACCAGATTTATTTGTTTATTTTCGCTGCGATGCTAAAATTACATATTTCTGATTACTGTACAAAAGATTTGTTAATGAAAACAGGCAATTTATGTGACATGCAATCGAATATCAGCATTATTTTATATCTGTGAATGTAATGGGAATTATGCGTCGATGTTTGACATTCATATTTTCCAATTTTCTATGCATTGCCCACAAACTTACTAAAATGTCGGGGATTTTAAACATTCAGTAATTTGTGTAGCGAAATGATCGGATTGATTTTGAAAATCTGTTGCACATGTACTTGATGTGGTAGCATGCATGAGATTCTTTCGGAAAAATCCTTATTTCCGGAAATTTGGGATAAATTCTATTAGGTCTCGAGATTCGTTCCAATACATGGAAAATGGTGGGGTAGGGGGTATATTGCTCACATGCTCATGTCCAACATAACCATGATTCACAAAAATGTGGATAGTTATTTTTTTCCTCCCTAATAAGTCAAGGCAATTGATAGATACAACAGTGTGTCGTTACCATTACCTATGTCAGTGTTTGTCACTCATTCCAATCGCGGAATCTATAAACAAACCTACAGCTCCCGCCATTGATATCCGGACAAAACTAAAATTTCGGCATTTTCTACCTTTTGTTTGAAATAAAGCTGTATACGAATAATTTGATCACTTTAGAAGACATTATTTGCATTAATGTGTAATAAACACTTGTTAGTGATGTGGTAAACGCATAATGCCTACATTGGCATAGATATCTCACCAAAACCGATATGTGCTACAATTAAGGTCTATTAGTTATTGCTTGCTAAAATGATGATACACGCTTTTTCTCATCCCGAAATTCACTGCAGCAATATAACGGTACACGCTGATCGGAAGATGCTTAGTATTGGCTCGCTACGACCAATCAGCACACAGCGTGCTGAATCATACAATAGACATTCATAGTGCGCAGTAGACGAGAGCCGTAGTGTCCTTGTTTCAAAGCAAATCTCTCTTGTCTTGATAGTGACTTCTCCATTATTAAAATGCCGAAGAGAGGTAAAGAGCTGTCGCCTCGCAATCGAGCAACTGCCGTTTCTTTATTGAATGAAGGATATACCGTCAGAGCTGTTGCCCACCAAAAACAGGTATCGCCAAGTCAACGGTTGGTGACCTCAAGAAGAGATGGCAACGAAATCCTAAGGTTTACGGTTCTCCAAAGAAGCGGAATGGTGCCAAGAAAAAAATTCTTCAACAACTGATCGTCTCATTCTTCGTGAGTGCATGAAGCACAGGTTTTCAAGCGCTGCTGCTATTCGCAGAATGCTCGGTGATGTTGTGGCGAATGTCAGCATAAGGACCATTCAACGTCGCCTTAATCAAGCCGGACTGAAGGCTAGACGCCCAGCTCAAAAGGCATTTGTTAATGCCTATCAACGACGACGACGTGTTCTTTTCGCCAAGAAGTATCTCTCTAAGGATAAAGATTATTGGAAAAGAGTGATTTTTACCGATGAAAGCACGTTCGACATCTACAGAAATCGCGGTAGCATCAAGGTTTGGAGACGCCAGGGTGAGCGATACTCTCATGAGTGCATTCTTCCAACGATCAAACACCCTCCGATTGTCATGATAAGGAGCGCGTTTTCTTATAATGGTGTCGGACGCTTCCGGATTTCGAGAGAGGTGAGAAGGTGAATCAAACAGTGTATAAACAGTTTCTTGAGCGAGAGCTTCGCATGACAATGGATGAACTGCATCCCAACACCCAAGCAGTGTTTCAAGACGACAACGCACCTTGTCATAGAGCAAAGAGCATACTGCGATATCTTGACGAGCATGATATCCCTCACATCAGAGACTGGCCTGGTCAGAGCCCCGATATCAACCCCAATGAGAATTTGTGGGCAGATATCGGGACCGATATTCAGAAGAAAGCTCCAACAAACCGCCAGGAACTGATAGCAGCCATCGTCAGTGCTTGGTACAGATGCATTACCCGCTGCCAAGCGTTGGCTATGAGTGTCCCGAGACGTCTCAGAAATGTTGAAAGAAACAAAGGTTTCCCCACAAAGTACTAGAATGATCATTGATGACGATTTCCCATATCCTATTTTCGTTTTTTGCCTCATGATGTGTACTGTAAAAGATTTTGTATTACCAGAAGTAGTGTTTTCTTGGTCAGTATTGAAGATCGGGCACTAACTCATTAATCAAAGTAAAAGAAAAGCAGTAACTAAATTATGCCATAATAATGAACAAACCATAGAACAATCAATAATACGCATACAGGATTGACATAGATCAGCTAACTTACTCTACATTTCAATAATATGACGATTTCTCTGAAAAATCGTTTTTGTCCGGATATCAATGGCGGGAGCTGTACATTGCTGTTTTTTGTCACCTATCTCCCAGATCTATCTCTGTTGTTGGGATACGATAATTTACAGGCCTACTGCTAGCCATGTTTCTGATGGGCCTGCTGGTTGTTAAGGACATCATCATACTACTTTTATCGTCTCTTTCAAAAATTACACGCATGATTTGCAGGATTTTTTAACATCGATGGTAACAGCGGTCGTATGTCTGAAGCTTATTAACGATAAAATATCATTTCGGATTTTCTGATTAGTTTGGAATCATCGGTAGAAATAGCCCATCAAAACCAAATCTGTTTTAGGCTAGGCGTGAACTCATATCTATTCGCACGACTCACAACATGTTGTGAAATCAAATTCTTGATATTGAAAATGACTGCAGTTCATCAGCGTCACTTCTTTGTTCACATGCTCCGTATTTCTTTGAATAATAGCCGCCCTTGAATAGTAGCCGCTACTATTATTCGAGGCCAGGAATCTAGGCAACTAGATAATGCCGTCTACATCTGCATGTACATATATAGGCACTTTTACATTATTACTGCTATGTATGTTACATATTGAGCAATACCTTCAAGTATGCCTTCTTGTGCGCACCTTTAGAAGATCAAAAATAAATTACCAGGTAGATAAAATTTTCAGTGCAAACCTTCTGACATCTGATAAGGAACATTAAAGCCATGCTTCCTTTAGTTGCTCTTTTATTTTTAATTTTGCTCCATAACTTGACTTATCAAGTGATAAGGTAATACATATGCAACCACTTCCACATACGAGGTCCAAATCAACTGGCTGCTATCAGAAAACGGTTTTTAAGCACCACTTTTTGACTCCATGATTTTCTGTAGATCTATTCGACATGCCAAGTTACATAGTTCTATTTGTTAAGTTGCGTCAATGAGCTTGCAATAGTCTCATCGTCAACATCATATCAAAAATGCCGCAGCACAACCTCGAAACATAGCACAAACTGTGGTTTTCGTAAAAGTCGCGACAGGATGGATGCCCGGTATGGACTTAGGATCTGAGTAGTAGCCGCTACTATTCGAAGGATTACAGCAAAGTTTTTTGGCTGACATGGTAGCTTTTAGTGGTCTGCCTGGCACAGGCGTGAAGTTCTTGGCCTTATCTTGCGGTTATGTGGTCGAGTGCGAGAGGGTCATTGGAAGTCGTCAGGAAGGGTATCCGAACAATATCACATCGCTGCTGGAGATGTCAGTACCGACCAATACTCTCGATGGGAAAGTAATGTTGTCAAAGCTTCGTCATTTTTAGAGACTGTATCCCTTGTGCAACCTAAACAAGCGCCAATATTAGGCACGAATCTGTGTTGTAAATGGTTTTTGGAGACTGCGAACATAATGCAATTGGGAGTCATTGTGCATTAGTGAGACCGCTTTGCCAGTCCTACGTCATCGATGTACTGCTTCATGTGTAAATTTGAGTACTCAATACTTAATTCGGTAGTGCCTTCCTGACGTGATATCGTCACTAGTAATTATAACGACAGAAAAATCAAAGTATTAAGTATTAAAGTATTAAAATCAAAGGCATATCCTCCTAAGTGCATGCATGTTCACCTGCAAACCTCAGATTAAAATGACGTGCGAAAGTCGAAGTGAAATCAATAATTTCTGTCTACTTTGATATAACAAGCCAGTTCCCATTGACTATTGACGACTCAAGATGCTGATAGCTTGTTTTGACCAGGGGTGTGGAAGCGGAAGCGATCGTTTTCATTGGAAGCGGAAGCGAATGCCCGACGATCGCTTCCGCTTCCGAAAGTATCAGGATACTACTAATGACTGACGCACTTTACACAATGCGGATTGGTGTGTTTTAAGGCAATTTCATTGTAGCATTCTCAAACACTTTCTTGGTCGTTTAATATTTTCTTCTACTGCACACGTGTTGGGAAAATATGACGTTTGTATTCCACAATTTCCCAAAGGTCAAAATTTTCAGTAAATTTGAAAAATATTTGACTTTTTTGCAAGGCAAAAAACGCGTACAAGTCAGTTAGGGTTTACGATGGAAAGTTTGTGGAGGCTGTGAAGTGTTAATGTCAGAACCTATAACTCGTAAAAAAGTGGAAAAATAAAAAAAGGGGCTCAAAATAGGGAGGTGTGTAGCCCATGTCCGGTCTCCAATAATTGGAAGTGGAAGCGAATAAAAATCAATCGCTTCTGCAGCCCTGGTTTTAACACTTAAATCCTTGAAATTTGATTAATACGGCCTCAATTTCAAATTTCATGTATAGTAGTGATATCCCGTCACTCAGGTCATTTAAAATAACTCGGCAAAACTCCGATGTATCTAACTAAATCGTCTAAGATTTGATAGACATTTCAATGATACTACGCAGTTTATCACTAATGACGATGCGATGATTTCATCATTGAATCGCTTATTCATTATTGTTCTGATATTTCATCGAAAGACCGACAATAGGAAATCTAACCTGCTGTGGTGTAATATGTCTGGTTTCTTTACGACATCAGTGGTAGAAAGTCGGTTAATCAACCAGTCCTGTTACGGTGTTATGAATATGATGTGGCCTTCATACTCCGTTTGGTCACGTAATGATCTATTACTTGACTTGGACAAGGTCTTCCAATGTCGAGCTGAAATTGTTAGATGCAGCATCGGCTGATAAGTCCACTTTTGACAATTGCATGCTTTCCTCTATCATGAGGTGATTATGAAGTGTCCTCATACAAGTTGCACATTTGACCAGCATCATTTGATTGGCGATTGAAGTGCAGTGCGCAATGCAATCTGTCTATTCCTCGCATTTTCATAAAGTAGCTCTAATTTTCAGAATAACCCCAGTAAGAGCAACCAAGTTTTTTAACGTGAGGAGATTAGCATTTTTGAATTGTGCGTGGTGGTCACTTTTCCACAGAATCGCCAAGTGCAAAAAAAGTTTTCATTGAAATCAAAACTCTCGAAACCACATACATTTTTACATGTAAGTGTGAAAGGCTTTGATGCTATGTGCCAGACCTGAAAACGGGTCGCCGGGATATTTGTCTTAGCGCGGGTCGCCTGGGTCACGAGTTGCCCCTATGACCCGCTTTTTAATGAATATTTTGAAATCAAAAATACCACCCATGGATCATGCTGTGAAATTGGATGTTCTTAAATGGTGGCAAAGCAAGAAACAGGAATTTCCCGTTCTATTTGTCGTGTCACGCTCTGTGTTTGATATATAAGCTTGTAGCTCTATCCGAAAGACATTTTTCTGCATTTAATACATCTGACAATTAATCTGAGTAAGGTTTCAGAGTCCGGAATCAGGAAAACCGATCATCAGGCTCGGGTTTATTTTCTACCATGCCGGAAATGTGAACAAATTTGAAAAATTTTCCAATGTTGTATTCATTGGATTTACCGTTAGCAAGTTAGTGAAAGTCCAACGGGCATTAATTAAATATCACCTTAAACACACTACTTGCAAATCGCTTAAATTAGTGCGCCTGCAATAATTAAGTGCTGCTTTTTTACATTCATGGGATGCATGAAATATGTAGGCGTGATGTCTCGCATTATACATGAATCTTTGGAGAACCATGATTTTTCTGTTCCTGAGATAGTTTAGATTAGATACATAATCATATTTTCATGAGCAGTTGCATTCATTTTAGGGGTCAATTCATTCTTAATTTTTCGTAATACATGAGGGTGCTGAGCTGCTAAGCATACATATACATGCACACCAATTTATGATTGAACTACATGTAAATTTGTTACAAATGCGGATCACCGATCAATGAGGGTCACCAGAGTCTCGGGTTACTGATGGCGACACCTTTTCTTCTCTCACGTGGGCATTAGCGCGTCGTTATTGCTTGTAAAAAATGCCTTAACCGTGCATTATCAAAGAAATTTACAATCTGAAAATATAAAAAGTTTACAAATTATACAAATTATTATGATGCTAGGCTCCGATGCGCATTTCACTGACCACCGTTCAACATCATCAGGGGATATAAAAAGATGGTGACTTCATTACATGAACTAAGTGCAAATTTCAAAGTTATATCGATAATGATAAGGGCCTACAGATTGCATTTAACCAAATAGGAAATCTCTGTAGTCTTCCATCTCAGAATAAATAGATATAATATTTGTCTGATAATATATGCACGTATATGTAAATAATTTATACAGATAGGTATAAACCTAAGTTAAAACAGCCAGTCTGAGATGTAAGGTTACAGAGATTTCATGTTTTTCTAAATGCAATCTTTTGGCCATTATCAGTATCTATATCATTTTGAAATATATATATATATATCTATACCACCTTTTTATACTCCTTGATGATATTCACCGGTTGTCAATGAAATACTTTGTTGCCTGTGCTTTCCATCACTAAATTTATAACACATTGTCATTGTTTATTCCCATCAACAACACATTCTGTTCTACAGAGATCGAATTTTTTATCATCAAGCTGTGCTCAATTCCACAAATTGCTTACATGTCTTTGTTTTTCATATGAATGAATAGAATTTCTTGTATCTCTTCAATGATAATCAAAATATAAATGGGGAAACTTTCAATTCCAATCGATTGTTTTTCCTAAAATATCGAAGTTAATAGCATACCTTGTATGCAGGTAGAATTCCATAAACTCATCAGCGTCCCATGGTGTGACGCTTAAATCGAAGAGTTGATCAAAATGATCGCAGATCTTGTTAGTCGTGATCTGATCCCATTTTTCGACAAATATCATCTTACATCTGACTAAGAGAGCTGTTTCTAACTAAGAAATTATCGAAATCTAACCGAAGGATTCTCTCAACAGTTCATGGCGTCATCACTGACATCCCAGCTAGAGCTTTCCTTTCCGTCCAGTTGGATCTTGACTACCGCCGCACGTGGGACAACAAGATTATCGAGCTGGAGGTTGTCGACCAAGATGAGGAGACCGATACTGAGGTGGTGCATTGGGTGATGAGCTATCCGGTGAGTATGTCGGAGAGATTGAATATATCAAATTCCTTCATATATATATATATATATATATCTTGAATGATTTGTAGAGTTAAATGACTGACGCCGAATGCTCAAATAAGATTTTGATAATAATTATCAAAATCTGATTTGAGCATTTCTCATTCTATAACATAATTCTATAGTGTTCAAAATTGTATATTTTATTTCCACATTGCTTGCATGAAACTTATGTGATGTCATTGTTATATTTGTGGAAACTACAATGTCATTGTCATAAAAGGTGGAATTCGTAAATAAGGATCAAAATAATGATCACAATTATTGTGATATAACTGATTAATTTACAAAATCCTGTATTTAGCAGTCTCTAGCAGAAATGTAGTATAAAATGATTAATCGGAGTGGGGATTGTCATTTCATAGGATCGTTCTACCACACATGCGTACGAAGCTATTCCATAGGGTGAACAACATTAGCGGGGAGGAAGCAGTACCAACCTCCACGTCTTTTCTCCGTCGTTGAGGGGATTTAAGACATGACATCGGAAGAAATGCAACATCAGATTTCGATGCTTATGATTCGGCTAAAGATTCTCGAAGCGGCAGCAAGGAAGGATCCATAGCTTCAGAGGACATTCAGAGACCATCGGTCCAGGAGTCAATTACCGATCGGTGAAAGGTAGACGATTAATCTCCCGATTCTAGTAACTCGCAATACTGTATTGATGATAGAAATACACAACAAGAGGTTTATTTCTTGACATAGCTGCATAAAAAAGCCTTTAAGTCCAATCAAACTCTTATCAATATGATCAGCATCATTGAAATGATAGAGATGCGGAAGGATAATCAGCAAACCGATCCATTTTTCAGTCAGAGATGGCATGAAGAGACAACACCCTACTCAGTGAGTGACAAGTTCACGAAAATTTTGAACGGCGTTCAGTTCACGTTCATTTTTAAATTTGTGAACTCCGTTCAGTTCAAGTACACGGTTTCAAAAATTGAGCGCCGTTCAGTTCAAGTTCAGCAATATGTCCATCTCGTTCACTTCACGTTCACCGATTTCCCTTTTCGTTCATTTCCCGTTCATTTCAAAAAGAAATTTTGACCTTTACTTCGAATGCGCTTATCTATCAAATAATTGAGTCATCGCTTCCTTCACATAAAAGCTTTAGTGTAAGATGCAATTTAGAGAACTTCCGGGTTATATGATTACATGGCTTAGCAGCCTTTTCCTCTGTGACATAATGGCAATTGTATGAAGGCATATGCTTGTGTAAATTTATCGTTAATAGATGGAGAAGAAGCAACGATCAGTACTAGAGCGGGTCTACAATTCTTGGTCACTAAATTTGGTTAAATTGTCACTGCTGTGGTCAATCCATTAATGGCCTATGCAGGTGAAATCACATGCATGCACAGAAAAGGTGACATACATGTCATCAATGCATATGTATATATCTTGCGCTTTGCGCATAACTAAATGCAAAATTCTGTTTGAGAAAGCCCATATCTCACACCAAAAATATAGTCATCTATGAGCACTAGACAACTTTTCATGAACTATGGCAATTTCCTAAGAAATAGTTTTTCATAATGGACGAGTGATGATGTGACGATGCGATACTATTGTAGGCCTAGCATTGTGCTTTGATGCGAATGTAGACAGTATTGGCAAATTCTGTATCTGATATCATTGCCACGTAACTTCCGACGTTCACGGTAACTGTCCGGATTGACTGACAAGTCCTGTTTATAGTTGCATGTGGCCGCAGATGTAATTGCTTACATAGAATGCAAATTGACAAACAACAAAAGATTTAATTAAGTATTGAAAAAGCTCAATTTGCTCTTCAAAAAATCACATCGATTCTATGATTTCTTAATTCTTTCACACTACACTAGTTGGAAAATGGTGAGAATGATGTCTACATGTACATAGCTAAATGAAACACTTGTTCAGTTGCAACAGTAATTGCTGTTCAAAGTTTTTGTCAGATAGACGACATCGCTTCCTGCTGAAGAGTTCTCCAGCATGGGAAAAAAGCCTTTCAACGGGGGCGCTAGATGGCAATGTAGTGTTTGATTGCACAAAAACTCTTTTGATGGCTGGAAACACGTTCAACAAAGCCAGCTCTTCAGTGTCTGAGTGGAGAAACCTCTCAATTAGTTCCTTCGAAGAAGAACGCACTTTTTTGGATGAAAAAAGGATGCAATCTTGTCCTTTGATTTCTCTTCGATGTCGACTCGCTTTTCATCAGGGGGCATTTCTTTCTCCACGGCATCTTGCAGTAGCTTATAGGCCGCAGCTCTTCGATTTTCCTCATGGATGAAGTCCAGGCGCTTGAACTTGGGGTGGCACACTGAGGCGAGGAGGTATTTTTCATCACTCAGAAGGTGTCCGAATCGTTTGTCCAGTCCAGCCACAAGGCCATCCACAGGGGGCTTGCACACTGTCAAAGTATTTTTCACTTCCAGCAGCTTTTCCTTCAGTACGTGGATGGTTGGCAACAAATAACCCAAGAACATATGCTTGTCTCCTTGAAGAATATCGAGTGCACAGGCGAAGTACTGCATTGTGGTTACGTACTCCTGGATAAATATCTTCTCGTCATTCTGAAGGTGACGATGTCCTAAGTGATCAAATAGTGACTGCATCTTATCTTTCTCGTTCAAGATTTCCTGCACCCGCTCCATAGCGTGAAAGGTGCTGTTCCAACGAGTACAGATAGGCACAACAAGCTTCTTACCGCACGTGTCTTCAATCCTCTGAGCAATGATGGTGCTCTTTGACTGTTTATTTCACAAGTTGTGTAGTTTCAGCATTCATTGTCTTTCGTGATACTCTTTTTAACTGTTCGGCGGTCGTCAACTATTTTTCAACGTCCTTTGTTGCGATTAAGTTCATTGTGTGAGCAGAACACCGAAAATGTGCAGGAAGAGAAAAGCGTAGAGTGTCAGACGAAGAGAGAATGTCAGTAAGTTCTTGATAAATTACACCATCCTCGTCATTGTCATTTTCATCAGCGTCATCGTCTTCCTCACCTTTGTTTGATGCTTCCTTTAATAATTCAGCTAGAGCGGCATGAGCCTCTTCTCCAAAGTGTTTGAAGCTCTTCACAAAATTCGACGCATTGTCAGTCACAACTCCTCCTTCCATCTTATTCTGGATGCCAAAATCTCGCATTATGGCCTCGAGCTCCTCGGCAATGTGGTCATAAGTGTGATTGCCTTTCATTCGCCTGCATGCTAACACAGCAGACTTCCTCTCAAGGTTTGATGTGAGCCAATGAATAGTCACACCTAAGTATCCGCGGCGGAATGTAGTCCAGCAGTCAGCAGTAAGACAGAAGACTGAGATGTTTGAGAATTCCTTCATGTTCGTCTTCATGGTGTTGAAGTCTGCATTTAACTTGGACATCAAAGTGGCGTAAGATAGAACAGTTCGACCAGGCGCCAATCCCATGACAAACTTGCGGAAGCCCTGTCTGCGGACAATTGTGAATGGCATGCCACAAGAAGGAATGAACTCCGCAATGAGCTGATCAACTTTCTCCTGGCTGGGCACAGATTGCTTTGACTTCCCGAGGAATGCATCTAGGGTGCTTTGGTCTTGGCCTTTCTTTTTCTTTGCTGTACAACCTGAGACGATCGCTTCGAATTCCTTGACATGAGTGGAATCGTGTTGATTAGAGAAATGACGCTTGAGGTTCGAGCGTGAAGTAGTAGCTGCAGAACACACACTTTGGCAAAGATTGCATTTGTAGTAAAGTTTATCATCGGTCTGCTTATTGAAAGTAAAAATGGGTTCATACATGTCCCACTTCTCACTGTCATTCTTCCGCTTTGCCATCGAGCCACTTGGAGATAAAACTTCACCACTTAACAGAAGGCATAAGGACACTGTGACTGCATTTTCATAATGAATTATTCGCAGAGACATCTAATCACATGTCACAGCGTGCGCTTTTTTATCATTCGATGTAATATTAACATCAATTCATAAAGGACTTCTAAATATAGAGCTGACGTGGCAGTTTTCATGCTGCATTCGGTTGGGTTCCAACAATGGAGGACGGTTCTATCTTACTTTATCGGAAATGCCAACATCTAAGATTTCCAAGAAATAAATATTATGCCTGCGTGGCATCATGAGCGTCAAGCTTCCAACAGCATGGACAAAAATAGTACAGGGTGCAGCCATGGGAGAAGCAACCGTAGAGTACATTCTAGCTTGAAGCAATTCCGGACAATCATGTGTGAAGGTTCAAAGGTAGAAATGAACGGGAGCAGTTAACTGACGTTCATCTCCGAAATATGCGAACGCCGTTCAGTTCAAGTTCAATTTTGAAAAAAAGAACGCCGTTCAGTTAAAGTTCACGAAAATCGTGAACTAGTTCAATTGAACGGCGTTCAGTCACACTCTGCCCCTACTGCTAGTATGTCGTCGGGGTGTGAAGCATGTATTTGATTATTTCTCACAAGATTCTACTTAGCAAATGGTAGTCCTGTCCGTTCTTAACAATATGTATAGACAGATGTTCCGTGCTTTGATTCGAACTCATGTACCCTAGCTGTATAGTGAGAACTCCACCAGAAGGCTACAATAACAGCGCGTCGCAAATCTCAGATACATCTCAGTCAATCAGCGGCGAAATCGAGACATAGCTCGGGATTTCCAAGAATGATGCTGGTTGTAGGAAATGCGCCGATTCGCGCTTCTACCCAGCGCGGCAAAAAAATGCTATCTGTGCATCCTATCATCCGAAAATAGGGCCTAGCTTATTTTTACTATCATTAAAGATCCTCATGAAAAATAAAAACTTAAGAGGAATTTAGTTGTTTTCAATCATCGTAATGATAAGTCGCTTGAAATTTAGATTGGCTGTTCAGTATGCAGTGCAAGCCTACATGTAGAATCAAGTTTGTCTGAAAAGTGAAATCTTTTACACCTATCAATCACTGATTTTTAATAAAAGCCAACAAAAATCTCAAAGTCCACTTTTCGACAAGTAATCGGCTGATCACAGTACAATCAAAATGAAGTCTCCTGGTAATGACAGAAATCTGCAAAATCTGCTAAACTGCAATCCACCTTTGAGTTTCCCGTAGGGTGAAGAGCAAGTTCTACAAGGCCAGAGACGGAAAATTTGCCAGATCAGAAGCGTTAAATTTGTATAGCTAAGCAGGACTACGTTATTTATCATCTTCTATTTCTCTTTCTTTTCAAAAATTCGATCAATGAAAAGGGTCTGGCTAATTATCATAGCGTACTTATGATAATTAAATATCGAATGATCTCAAATGCGTCAGCATGTAATATAGGTGATGATAACTCCACGATATTGTATCACCAATGTCACTATTTTCGTGAGTGTGATGCATCAGTTAGACAACAAGCTCTTGTCGTGTTTTTCTATATGTTGGAAATTAATATTCGTTTTAAACCAACATACTTCATTTTTGCACCTTATTCATTCAACTAGACTTTCAGAAAGTAGGTAATTTTCAGCCTCTTGGATAGCCCTAAACAATATTTTCTTCCGGTTTTATTTTTTTCATGAACATGTTACGGATCAGTGCCAGTTACCATTGCGGATCAAGTAGACCAATTATGGGAGCCTAAGTTTGCAATCAATGAGTTTGCATGTTCAAGTTCCTTACAGTCACAATGACAGCAGAACAGCGATGTGCCGTGGCGTTTTCGTCTTGGAAAACAAGGTCTTCTGTTCCTTCCAGTGGCACAACAACTGGCAACATAACTTCTTTAACGCAGGTCACCTGTTATTGTGCCTTTGATGACAACTGCTGTCGTTATCCACCGCACCAAATGCTTCCCTAAAGAATCACGCTCCAACCACCATACGTGTTCTCCCACATACACCATGGAGCAAAACGTTCACGTGGAAGACGATGGACTTGAATGTGGCCGTCATTGAAATCAAGAGTGAACCTTGATTCATCCGTCCACAAAACTTTCTACCATTGTCGATCATTCCATGAGCGATGATCTTCACACCGCGCAACTCGTTTCCTTCAGTACTAAAGTATCAGCGAAATTCTCACTGATGTTCGTCGAGATTGTGTACCAGCGTCTCTCCGACATGCAGATCAAAAGCTGGAGTCTACGTTGGCAGCAACTTTCCAACATGAAGTTAGCCTTGGGACAGACACATCTGTTCCTCTTGGCAGCTAAAACTAAGCGTGCATCTGTTCTTTTAGAAGAGCTTTTAGAAATCCTTGGTCTTCCTTATCCTCTCTTCTTTTCCATGTTTCCTTCTGCTTTGCAACGACACCGCTATCTCCAGATAATTACTCTTGGAATGCTTAACTCTGTGCCAACAGTTGTAGAACTTGGTCCACGACGCATCATTCCAATTACCGTATCTTTGGTAAATGTATCGTTAATTCATAAATGTTGCAGTAGACTACAATTATGTTCAACTTGCAACTGCAATAGTGGCTCTCACATCGATATCGAATTTTGAACTTTGTCATACATCATTCCTCTTATGATAATGAATTGTATTGTTAATGTATCAATTAAATGAATGACATACGTCTATGAAAGGCAGTTTGTGATGAGTTTGAAGGCTTGATGCTCTTATACTTAGATTTTGATTGCAGAATAATCGTCCAATCGCTTGTAATAGTAAACTGCTTTCCATTTACCAAGCAACCAATTTACCAACGCAACTACCAAGCGTTTTCAAAATTGAATAACGCAGCTGGCTAACAACTTGCATATCATGCCTTCATGGTTTGGAACTTCTGTGATCGTGTCACATGTACAACTCCTTCAATACTTGGCATCAGCTCACACCTAAAGCGATTGAAATCTCTTAGATCCCATCTAACTGTGAAGAATCGTAGAGAAGCTGACATGAGAATCGACATGACGTTATTTTGCGTGTCAAGTTTTGCATAAATGGATCCAAATGAACTGCCGTGGCAGCTTATATGGATAAATGCGGCAGTAGTGATTGAATTGACTAGATAAATGAGCGCTTTTGATGCTGTTCTTGCTTCTTCCTTCCTCGTTATACTTCTCTCCTTTCCGGTTCCGGGGCTGGACGAAGTTGCGATGAACCGCTTCCACTTCAAACGATCTAGAGCAGAGATGGAGGAAGAATGTAGGTGGTGCCACTTGCTGACTGAAGCACAAATTCCGCAATTAGGTGGATCACATATTCCGAGAGTGTAATGCCACGAAGGTCCGGTATGCCAGGAGAAGCCACAGTATCACCGACAGTGAAGACCTCAATAAACCGGACTTCTGAACAACACGTACTTTGTGTTTGCCATGAGCGTTAGCCCAGATGCGGGAAACAAAAAAAATCTAGAGCAGTGGTTATCAGCCTTATGTGTTCCATAGTCCCCTTCCAAGTTAATCATTTTTACTGAGGCCCTCCTGTTCTATAGGCTACTTGATCTGATAGTTAATTATTTCTTCTTTCAATTTCTTTGCTACGGTGCTATCAAATTGTATGTCTTCATTATTTCCTTGATACACCTCATGTCAGTGTTCGATTTTCATTTTACAATTGATGCACTCTTTTCATTTCTAAGTTGATTTACGCTAATGTACGGTACATGTTAGTACTATGTTTTGAAGAGACTTGAATTTTGAAACAATACTGTAAACCAAAGGACTATTCGAGTTATTTTTTCGTTTTTTCTCCAAATTTGTAAGTGGTAGGCTAAACAAATCAAATATTCGCTTCTGAAGCTTTTTTTACGTCACTACTCCCCATACTTGGGGCTTGGACGGTGCTGACATAGTCAGACTTATGGAGCGTTGTAGCACTTTTAGTCCGGATGCCCTTCCTGTAGACTTCCAATGACAATTCGGGGCTCGACCTCTGGACCAAAAGATCGCTAGGCCAAGCACTTAACCACCACTGTGCCACGGAGACCACTTCATATAATATTTTATGAGATAATATTTTATACATTTTAATATCCGCTTTTAATAAAAACAAATCATCATGAACAATAATCTGAGTTAAATATGATAGAACAATTACACAGAAAAGTAACACCAAAAAATTCAATGGAATTTCTGTTCTTGTTCCTTAAGCACAATCTTTTTGATATTTGGTTTTGTGTTTGAAGTAGATATGCGGATATCACTCCGAACATCAAGGCGATTTCTATGTCTAGTTTTGATTAAGACTAAATTCTCTTCTCCTAACGTGCACATCTGTGAAATATAAATCTTTTTGTTTTGTTGTCCAATGATATTCACGCAATCTCTTCACTTAGTTTACGGCGGCGTGGCTACACGTGTTTCACGAGCGTGAAATCAGTTGATTGATCAACTGACTAAGTATAAAACAAAACATATTTGCTATTTAGGCCTTACATACTATATTCCGAGGTCGCCTTGTAACCCCCGGTTGAGAACCACTGATCTAGAGCAATGCTGTAGAATGATAAATTCGCACCGATAAATGGCTGTAATGTAAACTGTGGACGAGAAACCGTTCGATTATAAAGTGTCGCATATAGGTGAGCACATCTTCGAGAAGATGTAAAGCGCCCCTTTCATCGAGATTCTTGCATTCTGTCGCCCCCGCTTAACTTGGTCGCCTTTTTGATGGCAATCATATTCCGGAAACAGTGCAGCCTCAAAAGTACCTGCATTATCCTGCTTTCTAGTTTCAATGGTCGATTCGAATGCAATATCAAAGCAATGCACTCAAGGTTGGGCAAAAACTTCGGTCAAAATCCAAGCCCAAGTTTCAATAAATGAATAGAATCAAGTAAACGAAGTGCATTCTCTGTGTTTTGTGCTGACGTAAAGATTCTTCTATATGCAAAACGTATGTTGGGCCCATGAGAAGTACGGTATCAGAGGGAAAAGATTTTTTCCTTGCAATAACTGTATTTAGTAGCCTAAGTACATGTATGATAGTTTAAGCTTTCCGTTAATTTAACCTACGCTGATATACTGACTAATTGAAGATCCTTGATTTAATTATGATTGAATTACACATTGCTCACAACAGAGCTATTGTCTTCATTTTATCATTCAGAAATATGAACAGACTTAATAAATATTATAGCTGTGTAGAGTGAGAGCATGGTTAAACATATTTAGAAATCGAAATTGGAATGAATTCATTTTTGGATAACTGTTGGCTGTCGCAGACAGTTTAGGGGTGCGAAGATGCGAAATGCATGAAATATACAAAAATTCAACAAACTACATGTAAGCTTACAGAAAATATGATGCAATATATCAAATCTCAACAGATGTAACCACCACGAGACATGTTTCGGCCTGTTGGGCCTCATCAGTCGTGGGTAGGTTTGAACCAGCGACGTTGGAGCTAGAGGACGTGCGAGCATACCCTCTAACCACAAGACCACCGGACCATTTACATGGATACTTTCTTGTAATGAGTAGCGCCTGCGTGAAGCGCCTCAATCTCGGATGCGGTATTAAGTGATTGCAGAATGCAGTCTGCCCTCCACGTACCTGCCTTAAAGCAGTGCCTGCCTGGCTAATTCACGCTCTCAACAGACAAGAAGCGGTCCAGCCAGCGTGATGGCTTCTGGTTTAGGTGGACAAGAAATTCCGATAGGCCACATCACCACTTCGCACTTTGACCTTTGACTTAACGAGTGTCATATATCTCAACATCCGTCTGTCAACTGAGTGAGGGGCTATGTTTCCAATGAAGAATTATAAAGCTGGTTTCTTATAAAATCGCAATCTTCATGAAAATGTTTAGGATTCTAAGCATTTTTGTCCTGGAAAGATGGCTGCATCACTTAAACCTGGAATGCCCTGAGTATCATAATCGTATCGGGCTATTCTTCCATTTTCAGCATATCCGCGCTGAGCGATGTGACAATTATTTGTTTTTTCTCTTTGCAGTATCCTATGGCGAACCGGGAATACATTTATCTTCGGCGTCATATTCTGGATTCCAATCAGAACACTGCGGTGATCGTGTCACGAGTAGTTCCAGAACATCCTTCTGTCTCGTCTCCACATGACCAAAGCTTGGTTCGGGTGACGCGATACGAATCTGTGATGCTGATCAAAGCGGATAGCAATTTTGACACAGTAAGATACGGAATCAATCTGTTGAACTTAGTAGTCCTATTGGATTATAGATTCTAGAGGTGCACCGAATGTCCGGTTAGCTAGTCAGCTCAGTTTATTAGCTTAATATGTCAGTATATTGGGGATGAGCAAGGAAACAATTACCGAAACCCGTAGATGTTTGACTTTCATGTTTTTTGCCCCTCGTTAGAAGTGAATTGATGATTTTAATTACATTGACAGAGAATG
This sequence comes from Prostheceraeus crozeri, assembly GCA_907163375.1. NCBI lineage: Eukaryota > Metazoa > Platyhelminthes > Polycladida > Euryleptidae > Prostheceraeus > Prostheceraeus crozeri. The sequence goes on from CAJQUW010009565.1 coordinate 111,625, forward strand.
AGGAATCATATCCTTATATCCAAGTGATTACTGACTCAAATCCGATCATGCATCCATGTTAATTTGTTCAGTTGTTGTGATTATAGATAAAGAAAATTCAATTCGAAGATGTAGTGTTTCTTTTGAATGTGTTTTACCATACTATCCGTACTGGCTTGGATGAGCTTATTGATTCTTCCTTTCGTGCTGCCAATGCGACTACGTTTTTGTGATAATCAGATCGTTATCAGAATTTGCCAATAAGTCAAGTTACGTTCGACCATTTGCATTTTGATATGATAATAATCCTCACATTTACCTTGCAGAATGGATTTGAGTATTATCTTCAGTACTTTGACGACCCGAAGGCCTCGTTTCCTGGCTTCGCCTACAAATGGATGGCCACGCATGGTAAGGATTTGATTTAGTTACTCCTTATTTCGCTGGAATAATATTTTGTTCAAACTTCCAGGTCTCCCAGCATTCCTAGACGATGTCCATCGTGCGGCTGTGATCCTTCATCGAGAACAGAGAAATGAAGTGTTTTCTTGATCATGTCTCATGATTACTTTTAGTCAGTTATCAAATACCTTTTGTACAAAATTTCTTCATGTTTGAGCCTCAGCTGTAAATGCAAGTATGTATCTGGACACCGATCGTTTGCAGACTGAAGAAATATAGATCATTGATGTGTGAACGCATAGTCCTGTTTTACTTTTTCTAAAGCTCCAATGTGCATGGAAAATTTAAAAGTGGTAAATCACGCTCGACTTTAGTGTGATTGTGCTTCCGATGAATCACATTGTGCTTTATAATGCAATTAGACGATCTACAAACTTTTTCATCGAAAATTGCCTTCATGCTCGCTCAATTCAGCTCTGTAGGCCTATAAGTAAAGTTTAATTACTGCCATGATTACAGACATTGTCAGATACAAAAACGGTACTTAGGAGCGGAAATATATTGACTTATAGACGGATATTAGCGCTTGAAACCGTATGTAACGTCATTAAAAGCAAGGAATTTTGTATCAATCTGAATTTACTGACAAATTCATATAAAAACTTCAAAAATGCTATCAAACTCAAGAATTCACAATGATCGAAATGCGGATTCTCATGAATAGCCAAAAACGTTTAATAGCATGAAAAATACTTCACGGATAGCGCACGATTGCTCGTTCTTTAAACGCGAAAGGGTTTTGACCCTTTCCGGACGGCGTGTGGGCCGTGCCCACGTTAACTGCATGTAGCGTTTCCGGCTTGTGGGCGTAGCCCACATATGTTAAATTAGTTTATCATCAAAGATTTATGGCTGCCGGAATAACTCAGATCGGTTTTCTGCTGCACCGGAATATCAGTTATGAAGTAAATTTCAACACGTGTGATCGTTAAACCAGGTCAAACACAATAGACTGTCCTGATTTGACTTTGCTCTCTATTGTCTGATGAACATCTGCAGCAATGTCGGTTGTCAATCGAATTTTCCTCTTCTTGTAATAAGTGACTGTCTTGTGACGCTAACGATAAGTTGTGAGTCACATTTATCGAATAGTATAGCAAGGTAATTTTCATTGTTCACTTGACTGCTGGGTGTTGACAGACATGCAGAGGAAAGATGGCTCTCAGACCGCAACGCAATCGCTACAGGACTTTGCGATATGGTTTTGACGATGAAGCAGATATACAAGTGGAGAAGAGGACTCGTCTGATGAGGCCGCTAATAGCGATAGTAGTGGTGCTGACATCTGCTTCGGATCTATCTGATGGAGAGGAGGATGCCAATCCTGCAATATAGCAAGACGCGAGTGGTATATCAAATCAAGACCGCGTGCCTGATCGACCTCGGCCACCTGATCGCAACAATTGGTCTTCAGATTGAAGTTCCACAATCTCCAGTGGACTTTGCACTACAACTGTTGGATGAAGACGCATTTAGATCTGTAGCTTATTGGACAAATTCTCGAGCAGCTAAAAGACAATACCCAGAGGTGACCAGAGATGGAAGACGTCATCAGGTGCAATGGGAAGACATGTCATCCGAAGATGCAAAACGACTATTCGCTATGCTTCTTGTGATGGGCTTGGTGAAAAGCCTTCCTTACCTGAAAGACTATTACTCTGGAAATACTTTTATCGAGACGCCGTTCTTTCGTCGACGAGACACTTTTTCGAGAGACAAGCTTCATCTGATGTTGTCGAACTTACGCTTTGCAGATTACAATACCTGAAAAGAGAGCACGCTTTGGTATAAAAGGATTTTCTCTAAACGACTCAGAGACTGCTTACACGTATGACATCGAAGTGTATTCTGGAAGGGAAGAAACTCAAGCTTGGTTGTCCCAATATTGACACAGAGGATTTGTCCACATCAGAGAAAATCGTTGTCCATTTGCTGAATAGATCAAACTTGATGAACATGGGTTTCGAAGTTGTGGTAGACAACTGGTTCAATAGCGTTCGCCTGGGATTTTACTTGCTCGAAAGGAACACATTCTGTTTGGGGACGATCAGAGTGAACCGCGGCGTGCCAGAGCAGCTAGTTGTTCATCCTATGCAACCTATTTCGTCTGAATTTGCCCGTTGTGATAGTACTCTTGTAGTCAAATTCAGAGACAAGCGCGTTGTCTATGTCTTCGACAAAGCATCCTGCTACGCTGATCCCAAAACATCGTCGTGGAAGAGGCAACGCTGAAGTACAGTACTACAAGCCTGAAATAATAGAAAAGTATGAACGGAACTGATCGAATAGATCACAAATGCTTTCATCAGTTAAATGTTCACGCAAATCTTTCATCTGACCGAAAAAGCTTGGAATATTCTTGATGCAACTTATTGGTGTAGTCAACGATTTTATACTGGCGAAAAAGTATTTTCCAGTAGAAATGCGCCGCCGAACACTGCGAGTATACGCTACTTCTGGTTGAGAAATTGTACTCACTGTCTATACCGTCTCGACCAGCAGTAGGACTCCGCATTGTGCACCACCAACTCGAGGAGATTCCGGCGACCACCTCTACGCGACCAAGACCGTCTGCACGATGCAGAGAATGCTATAAAACTGAAGGTGCTGCTGCTAAACAATCTCGTTACCGTTGTGCCGAATGTCTATCAAAATCAGCTCTTCATAGAACACCATGGACCTGCTTCAATACGTGGCACAACTACGTCTAGCTTGTGACTATTGACTATCGAGTGTCTCAGTTGTTAGCCTACATCCAGCATTTCATTGATCAATAAAGTTAAACGCTAATTGGATAATTTTGAATTTTCTTAAAATTAGCCGGAATAAGGTTTCGTAACACTGTTGAATAGCCTTCCGGAAAGGGTTAATCATCTTCGCTTAGTAACCTTTGCGTACGTAAAATTTGAGGTATTTTGTACTTCCCCAAAAGAAATCATGTTCAATCTGTAGAAAGTTCATAAATATCTCTGACCATCGTAATATCTCACTACCCTTTCCTTGAATTCAAATTCGGAAAGACGCTGTTGCATGAAAAAGTTGCCATATTCTAAGGCAAATTTGTCATGCAAAGCTACAATGCAAATAGAAATAGGGTAAGTCGGGGTTATATGGACACTTTTTCTTTAGAGACATCGCCTGACGAAACTACTGCAGCTGGAGCGCTATTTTTTTTTCATGAGAATGAATTTTTGTATTAGCTAGGCAATCTGTATCCTTTCAACTCGAATCTAAGTCTAAATGAAGCTTTTTCGACACCTTAGAAAAGAGTACAATTTTTTAGCGAAAAAAAACATTCGGGGTTATATCCCTGTGGGAACGCATCTTGCTAATATCAACAGATTATCTGGCGAGGTAGCGATTTGGTGGATAATTTTTTTAAAGGTTCATTTTCGTGTAAAAACTATCTCCGCATGTGAAAATGGTCATAATTTATCCAAAAACATGTGTAAAATTAAAAAACGACAGGTGGCGAAAAAGTTGCTATAATTAGCTGGTAGATATTTGTTTACTAATGCGAGCTGATTTTTCGCCAACCGGCGAAATCGTGGATATTGTAGCAACTAATCAGTGGTAAGTAGTAATGTTCGTATATTACCTTCACATGAAAATATATTGTATACTCAGTCTGATCTGATGAAAAGGGATCTTTTTTTAATTCACGAAGCCTTAAACTAAAAAAAGTATTTGTCTTCCATAAATGTCGCAGTAAATACTATGATATTGTTCAAATATTTGTCATTGTTGTAAATTATTGAATGTCAAGAGATGTTATGAAAATTGATATATGCGGATTCTCTATATTCTTATCATTATCAAAGAATGATAGTCTGCACTTACATCTTGGATAGATTAGCCATATGTGAGGGATAGTGAGGAGGTGAGGGAGAGAATAGAGCCTCGACTGTAGAGGCGGATTACTAAAGAAAACAAGAGAGAAAGTCAAAAGTAAAAGGTGACATATAGAGCGCGAATTGTCGCCGGCGAACTTCGCCAGCGAATATCCCGCAAATATGACTGAACTTTAGCATGATATTCTGCAGCTGACATTCGCCAGTTTTTCGCAAGATTCGTTCCCACAGGGATGGACACCAATCAAAGTAGGTGTATATATCTAAAACAAATGAACTAAAACTCCAGACAAAGTACCTAGCTGGTACAATTTATCAACAAACGTTAATTCATAACTGTTTTAGAGAACATTTGTAGCATGAAGCCGAACCAAAGCACGATTCACAACACCGGAGGTCGCAGAGCCCACATTTGAACCAATCTTCGGTTGCATATTCCCATTCAGCTTCACAGCAGCAACAAACTTGATCTTCCACTTCTTTTGACTTTTGTCCGACTGCTCTTGACTTCTTCGGACGTGATGCTACTATGGAAGAGTCCTGTACAACTGAACACTGAGCAATTGAGCTGCATGTGCAAGGTAGATCGTTGGGAGATTGCCTGTCATTTGCTGAATCTGTTTCTCGAGCTGTCGGAGTTCTCTTGCGACCAAATCTCATTTTGACTGTGAGTTTGTGAGCTCTGTTATCAGGTGAAGTCAAATGAAGATTGTGGTGACGCTCATGCACTGGGTTCATTATTTTCTTGGGACTGTGGATGACATTTCTTACCACTGATGGCGCAGAATCAGCACTTGAAATCGAGCCTGATGTTTTCAGAGTTGTCTTGCACGAATTGAGCTCTTCTTCATTTTCTCTGTTCGATTTGAAGGACTGAGAGATCGCAAATTCTTGGTCTCGAACTGTATTTTTCAATGGAAATATTCCACAGTGAGTGAAAGCTTCAACAACGAGTCCTTGCTTCTCTTGTAGACCTTTGAAAACTTTGCAAAATAGAGTAGCAAAATCTTCAGTTGTAATAGCGACGACACCACAATTGTTCAGAAATTTTTCAAGTGCTTGACACCATGCTCGTTTCAATACAGCGTTGAAGTGTGTGTCAGGAGGTTGGAGCCGATGGCTTGTATGCGGTGGAATACAGATCAGCTCAATCCCGTGTTCAGTGCAGTAATCTATGCCGTTGAGAGAGGCATGCGATACATGTCCATCTAAAATGAGAATGCATTTCTTTCCGTCGATCATAGGCATCATATGGATGTATCAAAACACTCTATATAAGCCAAACTAATGATTAGATCATGTTATCAATTGTTGTGTTCATTCTAACCTTTTGTAGATGACTTTAACATTAAAGTGTCAAGAGTGTCCATATAACCCCGACTCGAAAAATATATTTAATATCATCGTAAAATTTTCAGCATTCTCCAAACTTCAAATTAAGCAATATCTATCTCATATAGACACAGGTAAGTAATCTAGAAAGTATAAATGATTGCCGCTAGGCTTTTAGTTTGTCGTACAGTCAATGTCAAACTTCTCAGCCAGATTAAGAATATTTTTTTACCAGTCTACCAACTAAAATTTGGTAATCTAAATATAATAGATATGACTTAAATCGATCCTTTTTGCAAAGTTTAGATCATTATCTTTAAAATTAAAGTCGTTTTAGAAAGTTTCATGAATGACTTCCTATAATTTAATGTCGCTGAAAATGTGATCGAAAAGTGTCCATATAGCCCCATGTCCATATAACCCCGACTTACCCTAAGCTTGTGGAAAAAGATTGGATTTTTGATTGAGAATTAAATAGGCTTCTGATGATCAAATAGGACTTAGGAGTGTGAAGCTGCTTCATCAATCTGCTTTTACAATCTCATAATTTTACGAAGATCTAGGCCTATACGGTACGGTAGGGTCCTACCCAGATAAAAGTCGATGGCGCATGTATATAGCGATCTAGCCATCACCTCGTTCTAAAGGCGATCCGACCTTGTGTGTATTTCCACAGATTAAAACAACAAGCTCTGTTTTTCATGTCGTACAATAAATTAAGTAGCTATGCCACGCGTGATTCACGCGTAATTACGGAACACCCCAAACATCCGTGGACGGTAACGGACGGTGGTCAGAAATCACTTGATCTGATATTAAAACATGGGAAATGTTTATGAATACGCGCGGGCGAGCGTTTATAGTTTGCGCGTCGTCCACGGTTGTCTGCGCTGCCGCTTGAACCACTAAGATGAACCGCTAAGCATAATTCTGTCTTCCCTGAGCATGAAATTGAGGTCCTCACATTGTTTAGCCTCTGATACATGCAGACACATGAGACGCAAAGTCTATATAACAGGACTCCCAATATACTAACTTATTGCAGCAATATCCCGCATAGCCACGGCGGGTGTTTAGGGTCATGTGTAATTACGCGTGGTTCACGCGTTGAGCGTGGCATGTCACCTAATGTAACTCTTTGTGCAGCGCATATAGCCCGCGAGCATAGAAGCATTAACTGCCCTTAACCGGGTGTTTGGGGTGCTACGTAATTACGCGTATGCTAATGCAACGCGCGTGATGCTCACTGAACTCGCTTGAGATTTAGTTCGAATTAGTGCAGTGTTGTTCCCTGTGGGAACGAATCTTGCGAAAAACTGGTGTCAGCTGCAGAATATCATGCTAAAGTTCAGTCATATTTGCGGGATATTCGCTGGCGAAGTTCGCCGGTGACAATTCGCGCTCTATATGTCACCTTTTACTTTTGACTTTCTCTCTTATTTTCTTTAGTAATCCGCCTCTTCAGCCGAGGCTCTATTCTCTCCCTCACCATCCCCCACATATGGCTAATCTATCTAAGAAATAAGTGCAGACTATCATTCTTTGATAATGATAAGAATATAGAGAATCCGCTTATATCAATTTTCATAACATCTCTTGACTTTCAATAATTTACAACAATGACAAATATTTGAATAATATCATAGTATTTACTGCGACATTTATGGAAGATAAATACTTTTTTTTGGTTTAAGCCTTGGTCAACTAAAAAAGATCCCTTTTTATCAGATCAGACTGAGTATACAATATATTTTCATGTGAAGGTAATATACGAACATTACTACGCTGCTGCTTCTGCCCATAGCACGCGTCACTTCAGTCGGACAGCTGACGCAGCGGATTTCCCTTCCCTCAGGAATTAGTGGTAGGAGGATGATGAACACTTAGAACACTCCAGTCGTGTGGCTTCAGTTCCTGCCTGTGATCCCAGTGCCCTGAGTTCGATTCCTTTTCGAGTTAATTTTTGTGGCGTCTAAGCTTGTATTTTCTCGATCATGTCGGAGAGTTTGTCAGTATCAGAATTCCGCAAGATGTCTGCTTCCGAGATTGGAAAACTTTCAAAAGCCAAGCTGACTTCAGCTCTTCTGAGTGCTGTCGATTCCATCGAGAAAAGTGAAAAGGAAATTCTTACTCTCAAAGACTTGAAAGTTGCCCTTGATGATGCTATCTGCAGCATCAAGAATGATGTCGCTCAACAAACAGAGCAAAAGCTGAAAGAGCTTGAGGAGACTTTCGTGAAGAGAATGAACGAAATGCATGTTTCTCTAACCTCAGGAATAGAGGAGACTCTAACAAGTCATGTTGACAAGAAGCTGCAATCACTAAAGTCGTCAATGGAATCTGACATAATTTCTGAAATTGAGGATCGTGAATTTCGGAAAGACAACCTGGTCATTTTTGGTCTACCCGAGCAAAGTGATCCCGAAGTCGATTCTGAGAAAACGATGGAATTGTTGAATTATCTTGATGATAATTTTGTCGATTCTCATGTTGTCAAGTGTTTCCGAATTGGCAAACCTGGTCATAAACCTCGACCAATAAAGGTGAATTTTCTGCTGTTTGAGACGAAGATGAGATTGCTCAAGTGTGGTCCTATGCTGTCAAAATCCTCAGACTATCGGAACGTATATATCAAGCCTGACCTTACAAAGAAGCAACAGAACGAAGAGAAAGAGCTACTCCAAGAACTGAAGCGACGAAGGAGGAATGGTGAAAAAGTCGTTATAACGCAAAGGAAAAATCGTGCAAAGCTTGTCTAGCGTTTAGCAGTAGTGGTAAAGGTTCTGAAAATGTGTCCATATCTCGTGCACCGAAAATTTTAATGATGAACGCTCACTCAATTGTTTCTTCTGGGAAAATGGACGATATTCGCATTCACTGTGCCACCTTGAAGCCAGATATTGTGATAATCACTGAATCTTGGCTAAGTAATGTGCATGACAGTTGCCTTTTCAATATAGATGGTTACTCCATGTTTCGATGTGATAGAAAGAATCGTATAGGTGGTGGAGTAGCTGTGTGGGTTACGTCTGAACTCCAAGTTTCCATTTTTGAAATTAATGCTTATCCATCATTTTGTGAATGTCTGTTTCTAAAAATAATAATTGATTCTGAAATCATAAATTTGTTGGCTATATATGTACCTCCTCGTATTGTTTCACATCATAAAGAGCTGAACGATTTTGTAATTGATGTCTTAGACAGTATGACTGAAAATCAATCATTCCCAAACGTGATTATAGGAGGTGATTTGAACGATTTTGACTCATCCATTTTAAGCAGTTTTGATCTTTTTAACAAGGTCTGTGATCCAACTCGTTTTGAGTCCACGTTAGATATTTTTCTCGTGAGTAGAACTTTGAGTGAAAATTACGGATCTGCTGAAGTTGGGCCCTCGCTATTCAGTAATCGTAGAGCCTCTCATTGCTCTGTTTTGTTAAATCCATTTGTAACCAAGGTCGATACTCATGATTTCTGCGTTCGTAAACTTTTTGACTTGAGAAGTTCAAATGTGCAACATTTTTTATCTGCTCTGTGTGAAAGTTCCTTTCAATGTGTCTATGAAGCTGATGATGTTGATAGTAAAGTTGAACGGTTTTACTCAGTTTTTCTTGATTGTCTGTTTAGCTGCATACCAATCAAAGAAGTTCTCATTTCAAAGAGAGACAAGCCGTGGATGACTCCATTAGCAAAGGATTGTATTAATCGCAGATGGCAGGCGTACCGAAATCGTGATTTTCAGGAGTACAACAGACTTAAGCAAAATTGCAAAGAAATTATAAAGGCCTGTAAAGAAAATTGGGTGAAAAGGTCGAAGCAAACATCGAGAGATATTTGGTCCATAGTAGCCCACTACAAGGGCAAGCAAGCAAATAAAAACACTGTGGAATCACTAATTTCTCAATTTTCGTCTGTTGAATATGCTGTTGACGAAATCAATCGTGTATTTGTGAACAAATTTTGTGTCTCTCAACCTATAGAATTTGATTTTGATGACAGTTGGTGTCCTCTATCTGACCCTGTTGAAGTTTTCGGCTATCTGGAGAAATTGTCCGTCAATAAGTCTTCTGGAGCTGATTGTATTCCCAACCGAATTTATAAGATTAGTGCCCCATTTATTGCTGAACCGCTGTGTCATATTATCAACTCGTCTGTTTTGCTGCGCTATGTTCCAGCAGCTTTCAAATCTTGTGTTGTAGTTCCTGTGCCGAAGAAAGCTAAAGTTTCTGTTGAAAATTTGAGGCCCATTACAATATCAAGTGTGCCATGCAAGCTTTTGGAGAGACATGTGTTGTCATGTATGTATTCTAAAATAACTAGCTGTATTCCTGACTTTCAGTTTGCCTACAAGCCTCAATCCGATTGTACATCAGCCTTGATTACGATTCATAATTATGTTACTGAGATGCTTGATTCCGACAATGTCACATCTGTCATGTTAATAGCTTTCGATTTTTCATGTGCTTTCGACAGGGTTCGTCATGACATTTTGGTTGCCAAGTTGCAGGCTCTTGGCTTTCCCTCAGGTTTCATTTGTTGGACTATCTCCTATCTTCAAGATAGGTACCAAAGTGTTCGTCTTCGTGAATGTTTTAGCAGTAGCCGGTGTGTGTCCAGTGGTTGTCCTCAAGGATCCCTTCTGGGACCATTTTTGTTTGTCCTATACTGTTTTGACATAGCTACCGCCAATGAAACGACAAAGATTGTACAATATGCTGATGATGTAAATTTGATTGTACCTTTGACTAAAAACGATTATAATATAACAGATCGCGTTTTCGACGAATTTCTCTGTTTGGAGAAGTGGTGCTCTGAGAATGATCTTATGTTGAATAAGAGCAAGACCAAGATTGTTCATTTTAAAAAGAAAAATTATGCATGTAATGACGCTTTTCTTGACTTATCCAAATTTATTGTTGATGAAGCAAAAGTGTTAGGTGTTGTATGGGACGATAATTTAAGCTGGTCCAGACATTTTCGTGAAGTGGAGTCGAAATGTTCTCAGCGTATATATTTATTGAAATCACTCAAGTTTACTTTGTGTCATGATGATTTATGGACCGTGTATTACAATGTTATAGAAAAGCTTATGTTGTATTCAGCTCCTTTGTTTGGTGTACTTAGCAGTGATGTAAAGGTGATGATGAAACGTATATTCAGACGATGCAAGAGAACTATTTGTAGAAAAGATTGTGCATGTTCTAACAACTTTGAATCATTTTCTATCAAAAGACTACAATCATTTGAGACATTGTATAAGAGTTCTGTGAGTCCAACGCATCCACTAAATGTGCTTATACCACCAACTAGCTTGAGACGCATTAATGTACCTTTCTGTAAAACTACTCGTAGACAGAATTGCTTTCCAATTTCGTATCTGCTACATTTGAATGGACACTTTCGACCGTGATAACTTTCCGCATTTTCTTTGGTGTTTATTCTGTGTACCTGCAAGATTCACTTGTAATTTGATTTTTGTAACTGTTCATGTTGTAATTTTTTGATTCTCATTCGGTTCAAATATACATATTCTCTCTCTCTCTCTACTTACCACTAATTAGTTGCTACAATATCCACGATTTCGCCGGTTGGCGAAAAATCAGCTCGCATTGCGGCATTAGTAAACAAATATCTATCAACTAATTACACTAGACCAAATGACTTACCTAATCTTACGAAGGAAATCTTACAAGTTCTGACCAGAAAGTATCAGTCTTGCTAAGTCTTATTAGCAAAAATCTTCTCAGATTATAAGATCTCTTTTGGATTTTTTAGAATTTCTTTAAAGTTTAACTAAAAAAAACTTTGCTTATTGTTTGCCGTTTGTAGTGATTTATCCATGCACTTTTGTTCCCATATAACCAAAAACAACAAAAATCGTCTGATTTAACCTATATGCACGCTATTTAACCTTAAAGTTAGTTGTTTAAACTTAATGTATCTTAAATAAGGTAAGTTGTGCTCAGACAGACTTTGCAATTCAACATAATATCTTATGACTTAGCAATATAGCAACTTTTTCGCCACCTGTCGTTTTTTGATTTTACACATGTTTTTGGATTGATTATGACCATTTTCACATGCGGAGATAGTTTTTACACAAAAATGAACCTTTAAAAAAATTATCCACAAAATCGCTACCTCGCCAGATAATCTGTTGATATTAGCAAGATGCCTTCCCACGGGTTTGTATTTAAGTATAGACCAATATTATCGATGGCGATTGACTATGTCAATTGATTGACTTTTATAGCAAAAATGATTTGGCGCATGGGAGTGATGTGACACGATGAAATGGCGTCGCGACGGTTGTTGTAAAGTGAAAAATCGAATAAAATGATTCATGACTTTTCATTTTATGTAAGCGAAACCTTGTTTACAATCGGTGCCACCGATTCGGACGCGTGGTCCATTTTAATTTCTTGTATTTATGAACCGATCATGCATAGGAATTACGATAAAACCGTTGGCAAACATCATTTAAAATATACAAAACCCATATGGTTATATTAGCCTACCCATGTTACCCCGTGGAATGGTGTTCAATGAGTATTTTGATACCTTTTACGAAATCAATTCTATTTTTTTTCTTGGAGAGTTGGCTGATACGCTATTCTTACCCAGTGATCCGTTGTTCCGGGACGAAAAGAATTACTTTTGTAAAAAAAGAGTGGAAAACCATTAGGGTGCCCATAATAATTTCGCCTAGCCCATCTCGACTTGTGGGGGCTTAAATCCATTAATAGCGTCTTCATCAATAAGTCTGCTTGACCAAGACCCCAATTTCATATCACGTCGTTCTCAAATCCAAGTTCTTATTTCACGAAATTCAATTGCATGCGCTGTTCAAAATTAATTCGATTCAAACGAAAAATTAAATCTAATTCTGAGATCATAGCTATCATCACTGACATTTGGTTCTATTTCCCATACAAAAAACGAACAACAAAGAACAAGTTTTACAGCATCAAAATAATTCATTTTTCAAAACTTTTACAAAGATTCATTAATAGAAAAGTAAAATCATACGAATGCACGTGATTCACTAACATACTGTTCGATTCACCGACATGAAGCCTTCCATTTTCTCTCAAATCACGAAGAGACCGTACGACGTAAAGATGTTGCCTCAAGCGACGAGAACGTAAATGAATCGAAATGGGTAATTATGTTAAGGTAAGGGACGGTCGGCACGAGCAATCAGAGAAACTTCCATCGCTCTGCAACAATTATGACGCTTATTTGAAATGGATGAATGACTTGATAATGTGGTTGGACAACAAAAGCATGTTTAGTAAAATTTTTCAGCTACTGATCGCTACGTTTATAAGTAGTGACTTTATAGGTAACCTAGTCTAAAACTTTTAAAGATTTGATTGTTCATAATTTGTCTTCCAACCAGAAAATCAAGTAAAAGTGATATAATCTCAAAACCATTTTGAGCTCATGGACTGATGACAGAGAAATGGGGCAGTATGTGGCGTGGCCTTAAACAGTCAGTATTCAATCGATATAGCCTTGATCTTCATCTACGGATACTTTGTGATTGAACCATGATAATGGACATAATCACGAATACAGACAAAAGATTGATGACTTTTGGCAAATGATAAAAATTACAAATGATTATTCACAAAGTTAAAAAACTGAGAACACAACAACATGAGAATTATTGCAACCAATTCCACAAAATTGCCGTCTTCATATCGTGACTTATGAAATGCAATTGTCGCGCAAAGATTTGATAGATCCAAGTTAAAGTACTGTACATACAAGTCAACAAAAAGGAAGTTTGATAACAAATGGATAAGATATCTTCATAAACTAATACCTGATACCAAAATCATCACAAAAAGATGTACAACGATTTTGAAAACTACTTGAAGACAAGCTATGCTAAAAATTCACCAAATAAACAAAATTTACATATGTACAAAGTCATGATCCACCAGACTAAATGATAAATTGACCGGCAGACACTCAAGCATTGACGTTTAAAAAATCTTCCAAACAATCAACAAAAACAAATGTTAAGTGAAAGTTAGTGATATTCTATAGTTAGAGTTAGGAGACTGACTCATGGGAAACACAGACTATGAAAAATGAAAATTATTGGACAACTAAATTTTGTGGCATTAAAATGGGAGGGGAGAGAGAGAGAGAGAGAGAGAGAAAGAGAAAGAGAAATATAGATAAGACGGAGGGAGAAAGGGGCAGAGAGAAAGAGAGATATAAAGGTAGGAAAGAGAGGGAAATAGTTGAAACCAAGTTCATCATCTACATCTGGCTTGAACTACTCACAGCCCAATGGTCGTCACAGCCTTGGTGGACATGAATCTCGACACAAATCATCATCAAACAGGGGAATGAAGGCTGCATGAGAGTAATAAGAATCGGTGCACCTCTCTTTGCACTCGTTTGAAGTTATTATTCATCTACACAACAGAAAAGAGAGCACGAGCGAGCTCGGAAAGTCAAACGGTGTATAATCTTCGAAGAAGATTGAATAATTATTAGCTGTGAAGTTATAGTGATATGCGAATTTCCAGCTCTTTACAAAGTCAATGTTAATGATATTTGACTTTCCAAGGTCGTCGCTCGGTGACAGAGTCAGAAGAATGGTGCAGGGAAGTGCGAAGTAAGTCCTCTCTGAGGCCAAATGTTGTTCCCAGGCAACAAAGGTCTGGGCACGAAGTTGATAGTTTCCATTTCTACAAGGTTAATTTCCACAGGGAGATTGTGCGCTGGCTGGCACTTGGCTGGGTTCGTGGTGGGCAGAGTCGGATCAAGGAGAAAAGAGTCGATGTCGTTAGGTTCATGTAGAATCAATGAGATAGGTTCAGGCGGAGGCAGGTTGATTGGGAGAATGACACGAGGAGTGGAAGGTGCTGGTTGAGCGGATGGAAGTCGTGGTTGTGCAACGGAAGCACGGGGCGCAGGAGGTACAGACAAAGCACGGGGTGCAGGAGGTGCGGCTGAAGTAAGGGGCGTAGGAGGAGCGGGCGAAGCCCGGGGAGCAGTGGGCACAGACGGAATACGGGGTGCAATGGGCGCAGGGGGAGCACGAGCCGCAGGAAGCGCACGCGGTGCAGGGGGCGCAGAGGGGGCAGTGGGAGCAGGAGGTACTGATAGGGCCGTTGGAGGAAGTTGTAAGGTCAAAGCCGGTCGAAGGATAGGTTTGATAGGCTGTTGTGGACGTTGTTGCTGGGGTGGAGCCGATTCTTCTGTTTTCACGCCATCCAGTGACATCTGAAAGGCCAACAAAGGAAGCTGACTTAGTGTGCAAAATCATCTTTTTTACATTACATGCTAACTGCATCGGTTGATTCCTAACAAATGCAAGTTTTAAGACAAGCAGAGATATATAATTTCCATCTCTGATCATTAAGAATGGATTGCTCTTCCATTCAAAGGGATTGCTCTATCACCAAAAGGACAAACAGAATCTCAGCAAGGTTTTCAACACTCAAGATTAACTATGTTAACGCTGGGGACTTGCACGGTGCTTCTAATGGATCATCGATGACACCTCTGCATGAAATAGATGAAAACGTAGGTCGCAGCACATTTTTTAAAACATAGAAATTCAATTTCCATAAAACCAAAGAAAAGAAATTCAAAGAGAAAAATCTCAGTAATTGAGACAATCAATTTTCCTTTATTCAAAATTTCACCCAGATGTTATAGTGACAACAAAAGAAGAACAGCAGTATAATGTATATTCCATTTCAACAGTATGTTTCCTTTAGAGATACATAAATACAACAGATCTCAAAACCGCTAACAAAGGCTGTACCTCAACCGCTTCTCACTTTCGCTGCGGTCGTTAGTCATTTGCCAATTGATTTTGTCAGGTGCTATCAAAAGCAATGACACATCACAGAGAATGCTACGCTGTGTGTAATACAAAAAGTATAAGCTGCAATCTAATTTGAATGGTTGGAACTGAAGGTGGTTATAGAGCTCATCATATTTCCAGTTATTTAAAGCAAGGCTACAAGCGCGTGTAAGAAGTGCGAATGGCTGTTTATTTACAAGTAAATTCATTCACTGAGATATCATTGTATTCGCACATCCTCTTCATCTGACATACAGCAAATAGTACATTAATTAAAGCATTGTAGCGATTATTTTCTAATAAGACACATTGATTATGCTAGAATTGTTGTTGAGCCAGAATTGTTTAGGCTATCATGAAATTACATAGTGTATATATTGCAGTAGATGGACACTCAACCACGCTTCATTTGCTCTTGGGGATTTCTGTTGATATTGAATTCCTATCAATGAGAGATGTTTGAAAATATCGCATCGTCTGAATGTTGAAAACATTCATTGAAGTTTTGTATGCAGAAGAATAACAAATAAAATACGCAAATAAAAACACTTTTAACCTGAAAAATGTAGCTACTACTACCATGTGGCAGCAACGCTAGTTAGGAGTTCAGTTTACTATCAATTTCATGATTACATTGTATATCAATCATATGACATGAAAAAAACAGATCTATTATTATTATTATATCGACCGTAAAGATGATTACTTACCATTTCGAACGAATTGGCCATCACAGTTAAAGGACTATGCACTCCGCACGAAGAAGATTCTGAAACAAAACATACTGACGCGTGAACAAACCACTTTTAACGCCGTATATTCATCTTTCAGGAACTAGGACACTACTAGCATAAAATTAACAAAATTAGTAGAGTAGTCTAGTTGATTTTCATCGAACAGAAAGAAATTTGAAAGTAATTTACCAGTTACCACACGAGTTCAACAATTTTCTGCTGTCAGCAGGTGCAGTCTATTCATAGTTTATCGTTAAACTCAGATTTGCGTCACATCAGCGCACGCCTTTCGCGTCATCATTTCTATGAAGTGAGCCAATTCAGACAATGACAGTTGTGAACTCATGTAATTATTACGTGTAGAAATGCCTAACAAACTCTGCGTCACACTTCTACAGAGCTCTATTTGAACACCAAACATTCCGCGATAATCTGAGACTGTTACGTAGCACATATCGTTATAAATAAAAAATGCACTTAACAGATTTACGCCTGATTCATAAGAAACACATCAGCTTGAACTTTTTCACTCGCATACCTCGAGTAAATAAACAAATTATTGGATGCGTGACTGACTCTTAGATTCGAAGGAAAATGGAAATCGAGAAGATCTAACTGAGCTTCATACGAGTACATGTTAAAATCTTTACCGTCAATGCAGGATATTTCACCCGACTTCTGCTGAGTGGCAAAACTGACGGGAAGTCAATGAAATAGGCGCCAATTTCATCATCTGGAGATTATGTACACATTCTGAATATTTCTCTACTCTTCGTGTTCAATGTTATCACTAAAACAGTGTTGGTCTCTTTCGGAAAAAAATAATTTCTTCCAAAATTGTGGAAAGATTTTTTAAGGAATGCAAGATATTTATTATCACTCTTAGCTGTCGATGTCCATCAATATCATGGCGATATTCAATTTAATACCACTTATAGAATGCATGCTTTGCATATACACTATACTGAAACAGTTCTTTTTAGTAGTATTCACTTTGAAATCAGAAATGAGTCAAAATTGACCCATTGAAATTCTAGTGTTAAGGTGAATGCTCGGAGAAGGTGAAGTTAGCACCTATACACATGCACTCTGCTTTATATGTCTGTACTCTTCATAATTTTCACAGCATTCATCAGGATTATCTATCCATTTTGAATAAATTTTCTTAGAGTTGACACATAGTCACAATACACTCTCGTTTGAGACATCTTAATTTCATTTATTTGTATGCCCCAGCCCATGGTACAGCCTACGACGCTATGTGGAAATCGAGATCCTCTTTAAGCCCATTCATTGATAAACGTCAACAATAAAAAATTCAATTAAATGAAGTTTGATTTGCCATTATAATGATGCACAACACCATCATGCTAGCTTCAGAATTTCTTCCATCATTTCCTCAAAGGTGGAAGCTTTTTAACGGAAAAACAACCTCTTGGAAGAAATTGCAGACCCTTCTAAAAGCAAATTCAACGAGCAAAAAATATAAAATACTTTATCTCATAATACAGAAAATATTTCTATTTATTTATAGATACAATGCAATATGGAAAAGACACAAAGCTTAATAAAATTGTGAATTTATAGTTGCTATTTCACATAATGAAATAGCTTTTGAGAACACAAATGTATTTATTTTCATCTTTGACAAAGAGATACTCGAAGCATCCTTACCATTGTATTTGCTTTTGTTGAAAGTGATCAATGACGAATCTCAATTGTGATAGGGTTAGAATTATTAAACAGTTATTCACTTGAAGAGCGGAATTCTGTTTACACAATTCGTCGTAGCACGGTAGGGCCTTGACAATACGGAGCTCTTTGTTGAAATGAAGCCATTTAATAGGTGAGGATTCCATGCATGTATGACGCAGCATCATTCAAGGTCTAATAATCATTAGGGCTGTCCATCTACGGTTTTTTTTATAGTCGACTAATCGCGTAAAAGGTAGTCGACTAGTCGTATTTCTACACTTAAGTATTTGACCTATTTACTGTAATTCTGCAGATAGGGGCCCAATTCTTCACTTTCTTGTCGTTTGCAATTGTTTTACTTTACCTGATGTTATTCTATATTAACAACCATATTAGCTGTGCTTACTAATAATCTGTTTAAATGATAAATTCTATAAAGTAATAGTAGCTTTGTAGTGAAAAAGTCTCTCCCACTGTTTTTATCCACTTGCAATTTTAATAAAATTTGAAGGTAAAACTATTTACAAAGGCAGACGCTTCGTGACTCTGTCACAGCCTCAGTGCCAGTAAAATCAGAATGTGACAGAAGTACAAATGTGAAGTGGATCTTAAATACTAATCGATTCGATCGCTTAGTCGCGAGCATCCGTCAACCAACCAGCTCTTGTTTCCTGTTCAGACCTGGACTTAGTCCTAATGTAGGCTACCTAGCTTCAGTAATGCGGCTTTCAATAGGTGAATTGTGCTTGCTAAGAATCATGAGGTTGAAATCTTTAATAGTCATGTTACGCCGATGAAAATATTTCGCATGTTCAGAAAGGGCACTGTTATTATTACCAGCTTTTAGACTACTTGTATGTTCTTTTAGACGGGCAAGAAAAGGACGACTAGTTTGACCTATGTACGCTTGTTGACAGAATTGGCAAGTAAAATGATACACTACATGACGATCATCACACGCATAGTTATCATTAAGGCCATTGCATAAGTCACAATTTTTATGCTTACGAGACCTATTATCATTCAGGTATTGACTCAAAGTCTTGTTAGGTTTGCTAACTAAGGTTACCGGTAAATCATACTTATTAATAAGGGAATTAATTTTTCTATTACAGCTATCGCTTATGTAATCAACAGTCATTTTTACTTTGATTTCGTCATTTTTCGTTTTCTTTCTAGTTGGGTTAGTTCTTTTCTTTTTATTAAAATCACGCTGATATTTTTTCTATAAAGTAAATTAAAGTATAAAAATTATGGTATAATATAGGCGAAAGATCTCGCGCTTGAAAACAAGTCTTCTCAGTAAAAGTTGGGGAAGGTTTTACTCGACATATCATGCAAATGTGTTTTTAATTGACGATCATATCGTCGATGAAATCATAAATGCACCACTGTGATATGTTAATGTCTACTCTGCTCTGTGCTAATTTCATCTGTTTTCATTTGCTACAATTAAATTTTTGCTTAGTTGGCGCTTCATCTTGCCAATCTATGATCGCCTGCTCAACTAAAAACCGATAATATGTTTCGGTGTCTGCCGATTACACACTCACAAAATCTCAGTCAGTTCATGAGTGAGGTGTATTGTTTGATTCAACCAATTACAGCGAGCCCGGAGATTGATATCCATTCCTCTTCATACTGTTAAAGAGCAAAGGATCGGCAGCGTGCGCCTGCAGGAGCTGACAATCTACGGCTGCCGAGTAATCACTGAAGTGATTGGAATTATGACGCTATCTGATGATGCCAAAATAGAATGACTGAGCGAGAAATCGGTTTGTGTCATGAAATGTGACTAGTCGGATTCTAAATTGTGGTCGACTAATCAGGGTAATAGTCGACTAGTAGATAGTCGGTGGACAGCCCTAATAATCATACTGCGAGTTAATTATTTTCGCATCGGTTTGTGGAACAAGACTACAAATATGCACATTCCTCGAGAAGCCATTTTTGATCAAGCACTATCAGTCTGAGTACTTGACAGGAACTCTTGTGATGCAGGGCGCCACGGATAGGAATGAATCCTTGCTAGTACATGTATACTTGGAAATTCGATAAAATCATGTTGATTAATGAAAATAATTGCTTTATGCAGGAAAGTAGGAGATCTTCCATTTCAGTGAGTCGTTGTTAACATTCATTTTAAATAAGCAATTAGCGAACAATGAAGTACAAAAATTTTATTGCATGAGATGATAAGTACAGGTTCTCGGAAAATCTTCAATGGATAATTTTACTGCTAATAAATCATCGCATGAATACAAATTCAAATGCTATAAATAAATATGGAATACTGTGATTATGAAGTGAAATTCTTATCTATCATTGTCCATCGTTCACTTGAAAAGAGGAGCACAAAAACAAATACAGTGGAACCTCCTATTGCGGACATTCTATACAGCGGACACCTCCGTATTACGGACAGTTAAGCTTAGTCCCGAATAATGTTCGTATCATCACCGGTAACTCCATATTGCGGACACCTCTAAAATGCGGACACCAAGGCGCAGTCCCGACGGTGTCCGTAATATGGAGGTTCTACTGCACTTAACTAAATAATAGCACCGCAGCTAAAGACTCAATTATGAAGGAAACATCACTTACTGTTGCCACTTTCGCATGAGGATGGAGAGTTTGGAGGTGGTGGAGTAACCGAAGATCGATCGGAATCAGTACTGTTTCCTGCCCTTAGTTGAGTACTGCTATCCGACGATATCGAGCTTGACCCATTGGACATCAACGAGGAGTTTGGAGTTGATTCTGAGCTGATGAAGAGGCTGCTGAAAGATTAATTCATGAAATGACATCTTTCATCAATTTTATAATTGAATAATGACAGTTGGAATTTGCAAGTCAACACTTCGACAAAAATATATTTCAAATGCAATTATAAATCATCCACTGTGTCACGTAGCTGGCGATAATCATCTCATTATTGTATGTGTGCACCTGAATAAAACCGCAACATACAGGTAAAGCATTTCATATTCTACTGTTGAGAAAAAGCTGAGAAGTAAGCGGCTTGAACTGTATGCTTAAATTGCATTACATCAAATCTGAAAGACTTTATCTACACCATTATTTGGCGACTGGACTTTGAATATCTTAGAAGAAAATTACACCACCCTAACAGGAGCCGTCCTGTACACGGAAGTATTCAAAATGGCTGCAGGTGGCGGTGTCGACCAGTGAGGAGGTCCAGGGGCCGTCAAGTGTTGGGCGGGCGAATCGCTCGCTCCTAGCGACAAATAAGCTCCATCAATCTGACAGGGACAACCAACAGGTCCTACGGTGTGAGTTGTGTGTACAAGTAACATTGAATGATAAAGGATGAGCGATAGATCAAACTGCCATGGAAAAGAAAAGACATGCTTTGTATTGTGTGGATGTGATTTGCAGAGCAGAGGAGCACAGATGAGAAGAGTGGACGTAAGGGTTTATTCTGTGTAAGAATTCTATCAGAAGGAATTTAAAAATGGCTCTTCCTCTACGCTGAAATTATGACAGGATTCAATTGTTTCTTTTCCCACATTTGACGTTCTTATGGGTTGGTTGCTGTTTGTGTTTACAATTTACTTTGGATGCTTGTTAGAATGTATTTTTCAAATTTTTTTCAACTTTTAACCATGATATTTCGTATTACGTCTACAAGTCTTCTGAACAAAGGCGTGGTATCAACAAAAACAATGAGCAGCATCAGAATTTGTTTTCCTTATTTTTTGATCCTCTGTCAACACACTACTGATAATTGTTATTCAGTGCTTTTCTAACTTTTTTTGCTTTTACCTCCCGAATATTGGAATTTCTCCTGATAACCCCTATATTTTTCTACTGAATGTCACGGGTCACTGAAAAATGCGTCATTTTAAACATATTACTTCATTCGACGTTTCAAAAAGCAAGGGACGATTTGTTGAAACAAAGGCAAGTTTCAAGAGGCAAGTTCTTCAGAGGTAGCTACGCAAAGAAAAATTAAAACGACGGAGACTGTGTATCACATTGGAAAGAAATAAGAAAAAATATGCGTTTAAAAGTTCGTCTGTCGAGTCTGCAAATATTCACTTTATTATGCTAACGACTGATGACCAAGCATCAACATTAAAACGATGATTTGACGTGATCTGACGTCACTACTTCTCGCTATCGATATTGTCTATCTCAGCGGTACAATACGCATAATTAGATCACATTGACTCTTCCGCAAATAGAATTCCGTTGGCCTCTGAAAATTAGAAATAGAGAGTCCTGAACGGACAATCATCTTACAAAACGGACAACTGTAAAATGTTGTAAATTATAGATTTTTTCACACTAATCAATATTGGTGTTGCATAACTACGTGGCTCGTTGCGAAGTTTGTGAATCTGACAAAAATAAGGAAAATAATGGGATTGAGGGTGATTGGATGAGTACTTTGATGATGGTGGGATGTTTGATATTTTCGATATTTTGCATTTTCGTTTTTTAAAAGTATTCTAGTTTTTCTTTTAATTCATTATCAAAATTACTACTGATTAAAGAATATCCAAAATGTAGGTAAAAGTAGAATTTTCGAGGAAAAGTAGGAAAAAGTAGGTACACTTGAAAGCCTGCGTTTGTGCTTCGCAAGTCATTTTATCAATGTGAGCCTTGGGCTCAATGATTTGAGAGTAAAGCTTTTATAGAGGACTGAAGCAGTGTGAATGCTGCGGCAGCTTCAAACGCAAGTCCCCTTAACGAGTTTGCTGCGAAATACGACGTCGGAACCGGTGGATTGCTTGTAGTCAAGCTTGGATGCTACTGCGCCATTTAATTGTTAAATCACGTCAGTTATCTTTTTAATATTGCTGACTGTTGGAGAGGACCATAGCTGCCTCTCAAGTGGCCAGTCGTGCGATGACAAATCTGCCTGCGATTCCTTTTCTCAGTGCAACAGCTCACTATTTCCCCCCCTTAGAATTAGTGTTTTAACATCATTGTCTCAGTATCCCCTGGATCTCTAAACTCTCACGGTAAGATCAAAAGTGTGAAATAAAAAGCAGAACATTTTTCTTTCTTGTCTCAGCCGTACGTTCGTCCGCGCCATGATCTGCAGCCTTGGCAACTCAAAAGGAGTCGCTTCTTAAGTGTTCACCCTGAATAATGGCATCATGTTTATGCTGTACGAATAAATCAATAAGCCCATCTTCCCATGCCCCTCTTTCATGCGTATGGACCCCAACTAGCAGCTCCTTATCAACTGGAGGGCCACATGGACCACGGTTAAGAAGCACTGCATTAACCCTAAAAAGCATTTTCTGAAATGTTGGAAAATGAATAGAGCTTCGAATCGAAGATAAACAGTTGTAAATGCTAGTGGTAAACGGTAACCCAGTACTATCTATCATCATTCATCATTTCGATGCTTCATGTTCATACCTTTTCCTACGTCATCCATCCCTGCGATGAATGCAATAATGCAGTGCCTGAAGACGACCTCTATATATAGGTTGAAATGGATATAATCGTTTTGTTCGACAAGATATCTTTAAAAAGACGTTCATTTCATCGACAACTCATCGGCAGAATTCTGGATATCAATGTATTACCGTTCTATGAAATAGATCATTTATGGCATGAATCAAGGAAAGCCCAAACATTGAGATCTATCTATGCGCATAGAAAGATCTCCAGTATGGATTATCCTGTACAGGATGAAATCAAAATTTCAATGGGATGTTTTTGATAACATAATTTCCGATATTCATCAGCTTGCTTCCGTAATTTGATAAGATGGAGGGAGCTTCAAGAAACAAAAACATCAACAGATGAACCTCTGCTTATTTGTCTGTAATGAATATGCCTACATTATAGACGGAAAGAGGAATGACAAATCCCATTGGAAATGTACTGAAGCTAATTCAAAGAAATGCAAAGCATATGAGCATAACTAAATGTGTGTCGAACAAAACGACCATCCTCGTTAAAATGTGTCGGCTAAAATTATAAATTAAAGCAAGGTATTTGGCACAGGTTCTGGTGAAAATGTAGTTCAGTAGTTCCTCAGAAACTACTACATATTCAGTTTCTTCAGTTACATTGAATAGAAATAGAAATCAAACTAATAGTGACAGCCACGTCAGTGTTGTGCCAGGCCAGGAAATTGGACTGATAAATCAGAAAGTATAGCGTGCTGTCAATCAGACTCACCTCAATTCTTCCTTCACAGGCGGGGGAGGGATAGTGTATTTCCTTGGCCTGCCTCGCGCCCTCTTCACCACTACGCCTGGCGCTGTGGTTCCAGTTTCCAACGGCACTTTCCGCTTGTTCGGCCTTCCAACAGTGCTACCGGTGGAAGTCTCCTTGGTCACCGGCTTGGTGAGGTTCAGAACGAAGCGTATAGGTTTGGATTCTTGCTTGGGAGCGGCAGGCGGAGGCGGCTCGATCTTTGGCCGCTTTCTGGGCCGTCCCGGTCGTCGTTCTCCGTTGCTGATGGCCTGCTGCAACTCTTCCCGTAGTGCCTGCTCCGCTTTGGTCGGTCGACCCCGTTTTCGTCGAATCCTCTCCAGTTGCATCCTTGCTTGCTCAGCAGTCAGTCCTCCCGTCGACTTTGGTGCCTTGACAGGGCTTGACAATGAACTGACAGACTTGGAGGAGTTCAATGAGCTAACTGATTTGATGGATTTCAAAGGGGAGGAGGTAGCTAGAGGGGTATTGAAACGAGAAGTGAGCATCTTTCTCTTTCGGACCGTCTTCTTATCTTCCTGTGCTTGTCGTCCTTCCGCCTGCACAGTAATCAATAGGACAACCATCAGTGATCAAAAAGAAGTATCAATAGAACTTTAAAACAACTTGATTGTGGAACGTTTTAGATGTAAAATCATCAAACTTTTAATAATTAACATGAAGCTACGATATCGTTGTAAATTCCGTATGTAACGAGTCGCACTTGAGATGACGCGCCTCCAACGTAGAATGAGGTATTAAGTAATAGCAGAATGCCGTTCGCTCTCTGTGTGTCTACGCAGAGCAGTGCCTTGTTGAGTACTAACCAATTAAAAGTCAAGTGATAAACTCGATAGCCTTCTGACTAGAGTGTCTCTGCTGGCTACAGCAAACTTGTCTGCGAATGAAGAAGTTTAATAGTCTGAAACATGTTGGTGACATTTCTTAGCATTTGATACTGCAATCGCATTACTGATTCAAAAACAGTGATGGACGCATACAACCTCACGTTGGTTGCAGGCTGGGTTGTGTGCAACATCGATTTCCCTTCAGACCTACTATCTGCAAAATATTTATATCTCATCATCTACATACTCTCCTTTTGCACGAAGCTACATGTAGACGAGAGCTACATGCAGCAGTTAGTCATACCAAATAGATAATCAAGCAATCATCATTGAGATTCATCCAATCTACATGTAATGGCCTACTTCATGCCTACAATGGGCTGATGAAACTGTCGCTTTCTAATAATAAGACTCATTACTATCCAAGAAGGTTTAATTTTTCATTCAAAATAATTAATTTGACAAGGCTTATTTTTCTAACTCCTTCGTCATAATAATTATTAAAAATAAATCATCGGATTAGTTGATTGTCATTACTTTAGCGTATTTCGGGCGCATTATAACACAAATTTCTCTTTCCGTTGAGAAATACCATGATACCAACTCACTAAGATAATCATGGCACGCATGAGGACTCGCTTGGATTCCTTGGAACGCAGATTGTTAGATGGACCATCATATTTGACATTGAGTACCGGATGTTCGGATAACACAATTTTATCCACATAGTCGTCGTCATAGATGGCATCTTTACGCAAGCGCGGCTTCGGATCTGCAAGTATAGGAAAAGTGACTGTTGAATTTTACATTCGAATTTTGCAGTTTATGACAAAACCTTCTCATATATTTAAGAATCTCTACCGAAATGGCATCATCAAAATGATTGTAAGTGTTCATTTCAATGCACAAAAATGAGATTTAAAATATTATCTAAAAGATTTAAGGTCAAGGTGTGACACTGCACATTTTCCCAGCATTTCCTTTGCCCTATGGATTTTCTATGGTTGATTACAGTTGCTCCCTGGAAAAGCAGACCACGACCGTAGTGTTGATATTAATTGATCATCTTTTTCTTCTTTCCCCAAGAATACTTCGCTCTACATTTCTGTTTCATACAAATGGAAGATATAACATTAAGATATTGAGGATTGTGGCTTCTAGGAAACATCTCTCTTCAGATTCAAAGTGATTCAAGGGTTTAAACTGCGACTTCCAGAAAATAATATTCGCATCTCCTCCGAGGGGGAAATTAGGTTACAGTGCTTTTCTGATGCACATTTTCCGATCATCGATTTAGAGGGGGAGGAATATCATAACCCTGAGACATCTGTCATACGCATAGCTCGAATGAATGCTAAAAGTTGACTTCCTGTGATCATTTTGATAGCGAATCATCATCACAAGTAAGACACTTGATGAAAATCACAGTAGCGTAGTAAATCAGGCAATAACGCTTGTATGCAAAAGTCATTGTAAAAAATGAAACTGCTTATTTTTAGCACGAAAAATCAAGCAACTCAGCGACTGATTGTCAAAGGATTGATGTTACATTACAGCATTTCACAATTAAATAATGACAGTTCTGTCTATCAAGTACACGTACCGCTCATTAATTATCATCGCTCATCTAAAACACACTTGTTTATCCAGTAGGTTACATGAGTGACCCAAATAAATGCTGTAGTCAAAATTAAATCCAGTAGATGATTGAAGACATACGCGTACATTTATCGCGATAACTGCTGTTACTATTTTTTATGATTTTTACCATTTTTAATTTGAGCTTTATTTAGTGACATGGTTGTGACATTTAACATGAAGACATTGCGGAAAGGCAGTTTACCGGAACATGAAAAATTCTATAAGGTAATATTAAAATTGTCCAAAACATCAACCGCCGACAACATAAACAACTGAAAGATGGAATTTAGTCATACATTTTCGTTATAAACGATGTCATTTCCTATCTTTATCAAATGTTCGAAAGCTTCATAGACAAAATGACACATAAAACTAAGATAGCATTGATTTTCCTTTTTATTGCTTTACAATGCTTCAAAGAATTAAGTCAATCAGAAGAGCATGAAAGACATTCTGTTGCTATTCTGTCAATCAATGATCGTAGAAATGTGTCATTAAGACATCTATTTGCTGTGTCATGTAGAAAATGCAATTCCGGAAAATGAAAGATTTCATTCGATTTTGGAAACATGGAAATTCCAATTCATGACGATCAGTATCTTATCATAATTTCATTCAAAAACTTCAAATTCAACTAAGCAGATGATATGAAGCAGCTGATCTCATTTCTTGATGGGCGACCTGAGTAGGACCATCAGAAATAAATCAGTTCATCTGTGATGATAACTGGTGCAAGGGTCTGGTGATACGTTCATAAGTCTTTGTGTCTGTCTCTGATGACGTAGAAATTAGCGAATTTTCGAGCTCTTTGACTTGTTGCTCAACAAAACTTACTGAATTCTTATGTTGCATAGAAATTTTGTTATCAGACAACAATGAAAATTCCACTGATATCTGATACATTCAGCTAGCTTTTTCAAAAATTAAGGTCGTTCAGAAATCTTTGCGCCTAGAACGATTATTGATTTTAAAAGAGCTGTCCTGATCTCATGTCACCAATTTGTTTAGAATACGACGATAGATTACAACAGTTACGTTCACTGACTTGCAAAACATTAGAATGCCACGAATTTCACTTGAAAAACGCAGTCCAACTGTTAAACTGTCAAACAATTGGATTACACAGAAAGAAATAGCCACATTGATGAAAATCAGTCGGCGTTCGGTTCAATATATTGCAAGGAAGTTCGGGATACCAAAACCGTCATAGAGCGTTCAAAATGCGGAAGATCTCGCCTCATGACCAACCGGATGGAGCGTCAAATTGTTCGCATTTCCAAAATAACTCCCATTTGGACAGCAAAAAGACGGATCCGCCAGGAATACAATATGAGTAATCTGGTATCAATTGATACAGTGAAAATAACTCTACGAAGGTATGGATTGTTTGGACGTATTGCTGTTCGAAAACTGCTCCTGTCATTATGTCACCACAGAATTTCGGTTTGAATGGTGTCTACAAAAATCAGCGTGGTCTCTGGCAAAACGGGAAAAAGCAATTTTCTCCAATGAATGAAAGTTGGAGATCAATCCAAGCCTGCGATTTTATGTTCGCAGGAGTACTGGCGACAGATTAAAAGCCAAGTATATCTGCCCATCGGTCAAGTTCCTTAGCAACATAATGGTATGGTTATTGTACGATGCAACAGGAATGTTGATTCACGGGAATGCCACATAGCTGTGAGTGTCGGTCTTCCTCACCAAGGATTTGCTTTCCAACATGATGGAACTGCAGCGCACCGATCCTCTTCCAAAAGACTTTTTTTACAGAAAATGGCATCTATCTTTTGCAGCCGTGGCCCTCTCAAAGTCCAGATCTCTCTATTATCGAGAAAGTCTGGCAGATTTTGAAGGAGAAGATTTTTCAAAGGAATCCAGCAACTCGCGAAGACCTCTGGAAAGTAGCTGTTGAAGAATGGAACAACATCCCGCGAGAAATAATTCGGTCCTAAGGAGATTGAATGCCTGTGTGTCACCAAAGGGAGGTCATACGAAATATTAACTCAAGTAAGACTGTTCTAGACAACTTCTGTAAACATCACGAATATAGTTTCCTTCATTATGTTGGCTATTTTCTTCACAGATAGTCTACAAGCACAAAAACTTTTGGACGACCTATTTTTGTGACAATTCCATAGGTTCGATGAATTATTCCACTCTCGTATTGATAAAAAAAGTGTCATGAAAAAAATTCTACAAGTATAGATAAAAACAATGTAAAATTATACAATAATCAAGCAGTATCATTTCATGTGTCATCGATATATGGCGCAAAAACTTATGAACGGGTATATGCTTTATATGTTTACATACAATGATGGATGTCTACGTTGATGCAGTATTTCGTATAAAAGAGAAAGAAAATCGGTACAATATTGCACAGTAACCTTTGGACTACTCTAAGAACTAAAAGAAAAACAAAAAGATAATAATATATATTTTTACTTTTATTTTTCCACTATAAGCAAGTCAAAATAACAAGTTTGGGTTCGGCCAGCCTTCTTAAACTGCCATTCTTGTGAGGTTAGGGTTAGTATGTTCTCTGAAAGCAGTGGTACCTTCTAAAGGTGGATAAACTCGAACCCTGAAGTTTCTGCACTCTTGTAGCGAAGTGTGGTCCTTTACCAAATGAATTACCCTTCATCTTGATGCAATTTGGCTTGAAACAAGCTGATCCTGATTAATTTTACTTTTGAATAAATTTGTTGCACAAAGGGGCTAGTGCGACTCAAATCTGCGACGAAGTTGATAATAAATGCTTTATTCTGTTAAATAACAAATTAAATGATTTCCAGAATTCATCAAACATCTGAAATACCAGCATAAATTATGAAATCTGTTTCGGACAATTCCGTTTCTTCTAGTCAGATATTCAGTTTAGCTGGACAATTTCTCACATCCTCCTAACGACCTCGTGGACGCATCAGAAACCCACATCGGACAGACATCGATCTCCGCGGCAAGAGAACGTGGGTGATGGCGCTCAGCTCGCTGACTCATCTCCTACGGGAACCGTCATCCTTAGCAAGACAAAGGTGATGATCGCGACTGAAGACTTCTCATGTTCTCTATCATTTGAAGTTGAAGCCTATTTAATCAACAACATAATTTTAAGTAAAGCCACATCCCCTTAAGACAGCAAAATCCTCCTTATAACAAACTCCAGATTGCGAAGCTAGTAAATGTTAAGAGAGACAATGATGGAAGATTGATTTCAATTGAGAGAGTGCTTGTCTGAAATGAGAGTGACATATCGATCTTGTATTGATGAGAATAAAATCATCAAGGCTCGCGCACTGCACATGCGTATGTGTATGAATGCTGATTTATCGTTCCAACGAAAAAGGAATAAGATTTAAAACTACGTGGTGTATTTTAATGTTCATATTCAAGCAGTTTACATAACTTGTTTCAATAGACTAATCCAGCGATTCACAACTTCGTTTTTTCGCGACCCAAAACTGGATATGGAAGACATCTCGCGAATCGTTTTAACTTATGTATTAATATGTTAACTGTATAACATTAAGATGGATTTTCAGGGCAATAATGGAGGACATTTGAGGGAGCGTGGGTGCCTGAAAATGTCTATGATAATAATATTTTGCGCAATTGAATTTGACTGGGAAGCAATGCTATGAATACAAATGTACGGTAGATATAAACCCACTAAGACTTCTAAAATATCTTTCACATGCATAGATGCAGATATCAAAAAATGAACTGATTCTTGTCTATCAATGTATTGTTCTTAGTACTGAGTTTTGGCAGTGTTATTTATGTTGGCAGCATTTTAAAGAAGGATAAGTGTAAGATTGATAAATTCGTCCGTCGATGCCACTGGGTAATTTGTGGAAATGGATGCAAAGATAACTGTCTTCCTCATTTTTAGCATGCACAAGAAAAGCAGGCATATGCATTGTTTACGAAGGCTTTGAGTGTTGCTGAACGTGTTGCATCCTATTTTACCTGAGTTTACCAAGTGGTAGTGTCAGAATTCCTAAGTGCACAACCTATAGACATCAAAGTTCTTTCTTGCCATTTGTTAGCAAAATGTATAATTCCGTCTTCCCAGGTTCTCAACGTCTGACTTGAAGAAACTTATTCATGCGTTTACTTAATTCGCCTGTAACAGACGATTTCTGGAATAGAAATAATAGTAATTCCTGGAATAGTAACTGGGATAGAAAGGAACAAAAATAATAAATATACCTCGTTCATACTCGGAAGCACATTGAGATGGCGCATTTATCATTTTGCGAGTTAGATTGATGTGCTGAGTGCTTAACAGGAATGCAGAGTGCATCTATTTCAGAAGTCTTAAATTTTACCCTACCAACGTGTGAACCGTGGTCTCCCGACGCATAGCACGCCTTGATTGAGGCGGAGTGGCAGAAATTAAGTGACTGAGCGAGTCCGAGTCATGCCATAATCAAATGGTTGGGGAGTCGGAGTCAGGACACGATCAAGTGGTTGGGGAGTCCCAGTCAGGACACAATCAAATGGTTGGGGGAGTCGGAGTCAGGACACAATCAAGTGGTTGGGGGAGTCGGAGTCAGGACACAATCAAATGGTTGGGGAGTCGGAGTCAGGACACAATCAAGTGGTTGGGGGAGTCGGAGTCAGGACACAATCAAATGGTTGGGGAGTCGGAGTAAGGACACAATCAAATGGTTGGGGGAGTCGGAGTCATGCCACAGTCAAATGGTTGGGGGAGTCCGAGTCAGGCCACAATCAAATGGTTGGGGAGTCGGAGTCATGCCACAATCAAATGGTTGGGGGAGTCGGAGTCAGGACACGATCAAATGGTTGGGGAGTCCGAGTCAGGACACGATCAAGTGGTTGGGAGAGTAGGAGTCATGCCACAATCAAATGGTTGGGGAATCGGAGTCAGGACACGATCAAGTGGTTGGGGAGTCCAAGTCAGGACACAATCAAATGGTTGGGGGAGTCGGAGTCATGACACGATCAAATGGTTGGGGAGTCCGAGTCAGGACACAATCAAGTGGTTGGGGGAGTCAGAGTCAGGACACGATAAAATGGTTGGGGAGTCCCAGTCAGGACACAATCAAATGGTTGGGGAGTCCCAGTCAGGACACAATCAAGTGGTTGGGGAGTCGGAGTCAGGACACAATCAAGTGGTTGGGGAGTCGGAGTCACGACACAATCAAATGGTTGGGGAGTCCGAGTCAGGATACGATCAAGTGGTTGGGGGAGTAGGAGTCATGCCACAATCAAATGATTGGGGAATCGGAGTCAGGACACGATCAAGTGGTTGGGGAGTCCAAGTCAGGACACAATCAAATGGTTGGGGGAGTCAGAGTCAGGACACGATAAAATGGTTGGGGAGTCCCAGTCAGGACACAATCAAATGGTTGGGGAGTCGGAGTCAGGACACAATCAAGTGGTTGGGGGAGTCAGAGTCAGGACACGATCAAATGGTTGGGGAGTCCCAGTCAGGACACAATCAAATGGTTGGGGAGTCGGAGTCAGGACACAATCAAGTGGTTGGGGAGTCGGAGTCACGACACAATCAAATGGTTGGGGAGTCGGAGTCAGGACACAATCAAATGGTTGGGGAGTCCGAGTCAGGACACAATCAAATGTTTGAGGGAGTCGGAGTCAGGAA
Source organism: Prostheceraeus crozeri (assembly GCA_907163375.1). NCBI lineage: Eukaryota > Metazoa > Platyhelminthes > Polycladida > Euryleptidae > Prostheceraeus > Prostheceraeus crozeri. The sequence continues at coordinate 143,817 of CAJQUW010009565.1, forward strand.
ACAATCAAGTGTCTGGGGTTAATCTGAGTCCGGTCACAATCAAACGGTTGGGGGAGTCGGAGTCAGGACACAATCAAATTGTTGGGAGAGTCCGAGTCAGGACACAATCAAGTGGGTGAGGGAGTACGAGTCAGGCCACAATCAGAATGCTAGGCGAGTCGGCAAAAATCAGGAGACTTGACGAATCCGCTTCCGCAGTAATGGTAAAAAGTTAGACTTGTTCCAGTGAGGTCAGATTCCATGAAAGCTGATGCAATGCGTTGGCTTGACCGATTTCCTTACCAATTGGCCATCAGCTCATGCCCAGGGACATCCAGGGTACCATAGACATGCCACAGATTGTCTCAATTGTTGAAGATTCATTCTTTCTTCCTCTGCCGATATACCAACGTCTTCTCAATACATGATCTACATCTGGTGACGCTGATTACACATAAAATATTCACTCGAGGTTATCTCATATCAGACAAATGTCTAATTCAGCATCCAGTCGATCTATCTGTCGAGCATTCATCTGTCTGACAAAGGTGAAGAAATAGTATCAAGCGTTATTGTCCTCACTTAACTCGTAGCAAGGAAAGCGACTTCACCTTCCCTACAAGACAACTATAAAACCTCAAATGACGAAGCAGTGAACCTCAGACAACAGCAATCACACACGCTGAGGACAATTAGAAAACGACGGACGAATATTCCAGCTATTCCCTGGAAAGACGAGAAAATTAAAATTGATGAGAATTTTACGCAATATTTACAGATAATAAATCCAATTAATGACAAATGAATGACAAGTTGAATACGCATGTTATTCTTGATTTAAAGATGATGGTATCAAAGATGACATGAAGAACTCGTTATTATTGCCTGTTAGCAGCCGCAAATTTCCACCTAAAAGGATACGGTTTTATAATTAGTTCCCTCGTCAAGTCATAACACAAATTTTTCGTCAATTAAATTTGATATCGAATTCATGGCATGTGAAAGTAGCATTTTGCCTAGTTTCATGTTTTCAACTCTGCCGAGCAGTTATAAGACTTGTACATGTATGTGAAATATTACAAAGATAATGTCAAAATTGCAGAAGTATTATCTGATAACGGTGGCCTTGTGGCAGAGTGTCCGCTCTGCAAACGGGAGACCTGAGGTCAAACTTAAGATTAAGAAGGGCGTTCGCCTAGTGTGCTTCCGAGCGTAAACAGAGCTTATATAAATTACTTTTGTTTTACTTTTCCGCATTAATTCTATGAATTAATTCACGAGTTTGCAGATCACAAATATTCAAAGTACGTGAGAATAGAACGATGAATATATTTGAGCTACAGATGCTTATCAAGTCATTTAGTAATTTGGCTTCCTGAGAAATTTCATTCAGTTCTTAGACTGTTCTTTATTTCAGAGCAGATAGAAATCACAAAACTAGAACTAGTTTTTCAGAAATTTAATTAACTAGCTCATAGTCCCAAAAATATTATATCACAGCTGACAAAATTTTGCTGTACGTTGTAAATTTACAGTAGGCTACATAACTTCAATAAACATTCTAAAACGCTAGAATATAGGCATACTGTCAACGTACAGATCAGCAGCTGTTGCACTATCAATTAAGCTCAAGAATTGTACTAATAAATTTATATCACTAGAAAGTTTTGTACAAATTCATAATTCCTACCCTTCAAATTTAGTCATGAAGTAGCTTATGCAAAATATTACAAAATTACATCACAAAATCATCAAATACTAGGCCTACCAGCATCCCAGTACAGGAGAAATTACCTTAAATATTTCATAACTATCATGTTAATTTTCAGCAAACTCGTGTTTTTTGACGAGTTCGTTGATCTATGTTACATGTTAGTCATTATCAAATTACTCTGCTTGTATACAGTAATGCTTCGTGTGATGTTTCTTCCATCATTCTATAATTCTAACTTGAGTATGGGTGGGTCTGGGTAGAAGCTTTGAATCCAATTATCATCTCTGCCGAGCAGTAGAAATAGGGTCACTCAGCATCTGGAGACAGCAGACATAGCATCCACACTGGAAAAATACTGCGCTTCCATAATTGCCTTGTCTATGGTCAACCGGTCGAGTCTTAACGAGTCGCTTTCGCTTCCATGGTTATTATTCCTTTTCATAGTTCTGCTTCCAGTCTTCCCTCTCATCAACGCTTGATTGTATCATAGTCTCACCTCCTCAATCTTTGTCACAAAGCTCTCTTGTGTCTCAGTTTTATTTTTTTTCCTCAATCACCCAAAATAATCTTCAATAACTCTTTCCTAATTCTCTGATATCAGGTCTTTCCTTGGGTGATTTATTTTGATTGATTATGTTTTATAACACCATAATCTTTGTCAGATGCTTCATCACCATTTATAAATCGACTATTAAGATTATTACCAAAGCAATTTGTGAAAATTAGAAAAGTGGTATCACGGAGAATCAAAGATAATATAACGAATTCACTGATCTAACAATGTCTCTGTGCAAAGATTACCTAAGTATGACAGTAATTGCATAATCGTGATTTGTGTGACGCGCTCAATTGTAAATCAAATTTCGTAGAGAAACACCATGTTTCTCGGTATTTATATGTATCATGATCATTATAGCATCAATCACCATCGAACAAAGAACAACACACTGACAATTCTATTGGTTACAAATTAGACAGATCATTAATGAATGATTAGAGACAAATCATTCATACACTGTTGTTATAAAGCAATATACATGTATAGCTGTGATGACAAATGAATTCAAAAATAAGAACAGAAAGGAACATGGAGATAGCAGCAAAAATGTCAATGAATGCAGCACCGATTGAGATCGCAATCCAGTATACAATCAGACACGGAAAGGAAGCCACCTCAAACGGAATTTGCCTCCGAAAAGAAGTTGCCTGAAATAGAGTCCGCCCCTAAGTATGTTGTGAATGTTAACGGGTCTTGTACATCTGAATCTCTGCGGTTATTGGCTGTATCGTGAACTGTATTTCATGCCTGCTCTCTGAGGCGGTTATCATTGTATTCAAAAATAAAGTCATCGTCGAGACGAGTGGTCTTCTGCAACAAGTACACCCCACAATTAACCGGCTAAACTATATGACTTGTTGTGCGTTCATTTGGTGTGTCATTCGAGCGTTATCGTGCTCCGTTGTAATTGTGAGAAACATACTATTTTCAAACGACCAAGTAAAATAAGTAAGAATGTAGAATCAGTATTTGAAGCTGCGACATTCCAAATTTAGAGCAAAACTTGACGGGATTTGTGTGGGAGGAATTTCTTCACTACTCCATTAATCAACCCACTAAGCGCTTCTTATGTGGGCTGGACCTTTTTCCATTGGTCCATCATGCATGATCCTCCTCAAATGTTAAGCATTAAAGCTTTACAGGATCTAAAGAGGATCGTTGAGGGGTCCATAACACTGCGCTATGCGGGCTGGACTTTATCCCTAGGTCAACGGTATCGTACAAGGCCGCTTAACAAGTGATCCTGTAAGGCCTCGTGTTGAATTGGCTTTGGTTATCATTTTTCTCATGAGTTTACTTGATTAGGAAACCAAGTATAGATGACATTTATTATATTTGCTTCATTGATTTCGGCCTCCTCTTAGGCCATTATTAGAAGCAGAGAATGATGATGATGGCCTAGATGGAGGCCGAAATTAATAAAGCATATAAAATACATGGTTTCCTAACTGAAACTTTTCAGGCTCGATCTAATAGGAACGTAGATTTAAATAGACATTGATTATTTGCGATGTAAGTAGTGATTAGTCCTAAAAAACATTCAAATGTCAAGGCGCTTCCTAGACCTATCTATAACTGACTGCATGACAATAATGCAATTAAGTAGATTATGTTAAAGAGCATCACCAAGTACTGGTAAATACCCTATGCACATATAAAAGACACATTTGCATCAAATAACAAAATTTGTTATCTATAAAGGGCTTATATATGTATATATATATATATATATATATATATATATATATATATATATATATATATATATATACATAAATAAGATATCTTGTTAAAAGGTATCTAATTAATGACCTCAGCAATGGATTCGATACTGCGACCTTATGATTATATATTCGATTTAAAAACGTAGGCAAAGGCAGATAAGCGAGCCGTAAACAAATGATTGTCAAATCAAAGTTGGGGACATTTTCTGCTTGAAAAAGCAAACGCAAAATGTCATTAAAACATTTCAATTCTAGTCTATAAGGCGTGGCAAAAATTTCAAGCAGAGTTGAGTTATAATTATCATGACGAGAATTTGATATTCAAATGAATAATTAAACCTCAGTCTTATTTCGCACAAGATTGGATAAATGATATTAAACTGCAATGACAATACAAAGCACTTAAAGCTTTATTAAAATCGACTGACTATTGTCATTAGTCAAAATGTCTTGTTTACTTCTAATTTCGTCAACGGTTCTTGCCGCTGTTTTACTAATTGCAGTAAATGCCAGCAGAGGGAAGTTCTCTAAAGTCTACATTCTTCAGCAATGCAGGCGACGATTGAAATGTTCTAGAAAAGAATGAGAAAGCGAAAATGATTTGATGGTATCAAATACTTAACGTGACAGTATTAATACATTGCATAAGTTTTTTGAACAGCGCATGTACAAAGTATGACATTTAATAGTGTTAGATCAAAGCATCTAAAATTAGACAATGCATTTCTATGCTATTGAAAATCCTTCTTTTTGTACTGTGTACCTCAGATATCTATAATCACATGCATGAAAGAGGCTTAATTAACGTCACCTGCAATGAAATTGAAAAAACAAAAATCTATTTCTGGCGTGAAAATTTACCAGCTAGTTTTAGCAGTGAACACCAATGAGTCACTAAATACCAGAAAACACGAAAAAGTTTGCGTAATAGCCAGAATTTGAATGAATTTTATACTTGTCAAAGAAGTTTTTTGAGCATTAGAAATGTACTCTCAGTATCAGTCTCTTTGTACAAAAATCTTAATAACATGCAGGACTCAACTTCGGCTTAATCTCTACTGCTTAATCAAAGGTATTCGAACTAACGTGAGACGATCAGCGACAATAAAGATAATTACATGTATATGCGAGCGTGATTTCTCCCATGGACATCTTCTGCTAACTATTTGTTTTAATGCTAAGGTGCAAAATCAAAAATTCAGCTGATTGCCGCTGTTGGCATGAATACTCCAAAGTATGACCGTTTGTCCTCTGACGAACTGCTACGTAACACGACGCTCACAATGTGATTGAAATCCGAAACCGATCTTTCTTATCAGCATTTAAAAAGTCGATTCACATTACGTAATACAAACGAATCACAACAAGAACGCTGCAGTCAACCCCTGTTGTTTCCCTATTCAGTTGTTGAATGAAAGGAAGGAGGTTGCAAGTTACTGTCTTAAGTTCTAACCACCGATCGGTGGTCAGCTGTTGCCATTATTGTCTGAACAATTAAATTCTAATTGCCGTTCAGGATTACACAATAATGATAATAGTAATTGCACACTGAATGCTTACAATTGAAAATGTTAATGTGGAAACTGCTGAGATTCCTATTGATGACAATAATTGTTGACTCTCCATTCAATTATTTCACTTGATGATGTTGTGTCGCCGGTAGTTGCAGATGTTTTCACTGCCATGTTGTATGAACACTTCTCCCGACTACTCCAATATTGAACATTTACATGTAACAAATTTTTGCCATTCTGGGATCAACATAGCTGCGCAATGTTGTCCCAAAAATGTAGGTCGAAATGTTGCTTAAACGAACAATATGCATAATGGGGTAAATCACAGAGTTATATATTTTGTTTATCTGCTTCGGTTTGCTAGAAGTGTGATTAATACGAAATTGACGGCACATCGAGGAACCTATTGAGTGGGCAAAAAGGAATTCCTTATACCTCACAGAGATAGGAAAAAAAGTCGTGCGTCGCTTGCGGATTAATGTGAGTTCCGGCAAAGTGCTTCGATTGCCACAATTCCTTCAGATTCGAAGAATTCAGATCATTGCTCACAAGTTTTCTCCATAATGTTGGTCCTTCCGATCATTGTTAAAAAAAGTAGCAGGCGTACAAAAATCAGTTCACTTGATGATTTCACATCCTATCCTCGGCATTTCTCACTGTATAGTGCATGCACTGTATCGAAGCCAGACATCGATGTGTGTTTTGGTGTGTGCTAGGTGATATCACAGCACGCACGCATCTCTCACTGGCTCTGGTGTCTTCTGCTGACAGCTTATTGTTTGCCATTTCCAATAGCAAGCGATACACGAATTATCCATTCGAGAAGGAGCAAGTTGTCTAATTCTGTGATGTGTCATTTCGATATTAAGGCTACATGTAACCCTTCCTTTCCAGGAAACCGAAGTGCGCAGATGAATCTAATTCTGTGGGGTCAATGCTGCAATTTTTTATATTTTATGGTTGAATGAGCTGTATCATTGAATAAGATAGCACGTGACTTATTAAAGCAGTTTATTCTTTATCCGAATTCCTTTCCGTTTAATTAACTAGTTTCAGTGCAAATGTATTCAGTGAAAATGATTACCAAATTCTCTGTTTGCTGAAAATGCTTATTTTATTGGAATAATTGTGCTTTAGTAAACATTACATATGTAAGCAACTTTGGTGAATATGTCTGTAGAACGATTTCCGAGCTATTCAACATCAGGTTGGCGTTGGATTTTTTTAATCTACTTATCGGATATTCACCGATCTTATCATTTGCTTCACAGTTTTGCATCCTTAGCTGATCACAAATCGATGGATCATGAACGCTGTCGTAAAGTTTTATAAAATGATGTTATCAACAAGAAAGCAAACAATTCAGCCCGACCAGAATTGCTAAAATGCAAAAATCTCAGCATGTGCAAATTATGAAAATTTAATAATTAATCTAATCAACGGGCTAAACTGGCAGCAAAATCGGACTTATCCCAAGCAGGGTTTAAAAAAGATGTTTTTGACGTTTCAAAATAAAAATGAATCATGCATTGTTTTATTTTTATTAAAACATTGTACATCGCTTCCTTTCAATTGAAAAGTCCATCAAATATCTCGGTAGCCTCAAAAGATGCTTTCATGCATGAAATAAAACACCCGTAAAGTTGATAACACTTCATGCGCAAGTTGGATGCTTATATCATAGTAAAATGTACCAGTTTGCGAGTCAGGCGATGCATTTTACAGGTTGCTGAATGTGAGTTTACTTTGATCACCTCACATTCAACAAGCAACGCAATTCTTAATATCATTCACTTCTTTATAAATCTTCACACCGAGTTTGCAGACCGCCATTTGACCATCGACCGTTAAGAAGGCGCTGGACACCGAAGGCCGGGCACGCTGTGCTAAGTGTAACTTGCTACTTTTTACTTTTGACCAATGAATTATATCGAGTCAGAAACTCTTTTAACAAACCTGTAAAATGTGCTAATATTTGCTAAAAGTTTTCAACTTTCCCATCTACCTTCCTAGCAAGTCAAGATTGCTGGTTCCCTTGTCCATTTACTCTCGCTTTGAATAGAATATCAAGGTGACAAGAACTAGCTAATATGACCGCAGTGTTTATCAATTACTAGGATCTCAGATGCAATTTATAAATATTGCGTGTCTAAAATCACGTTCATAGCTGAGTATAAAACTCATGCACAAAAGAGTGGTTTTAAAAATTGGTTTGAATAAGACCAATAACTTATAACTTCTCTTTTTGACTCGTCCACATTGCAGTTATTCAATCATCAATCGATAACAGAAACACCTGAACTTATTTAGCAAAATGCAGCATACCACGATTGTATCTTGCGTCATTCTGTTTGTGAGGTAACATTGCTGCATTAACATCAACGTCAGTGGTCTCCGTGGTACAGTGGCTAAGTGCTTGGACCGGCGATCTTTCGGTCCAGAGGTCGAACCCCGATAGTGTCATTGGAATTCGTCAGGAAAGCCACCAGGACTAAAAGCTCCATAACACTCCAGTTGGAAGTCTGATCATGTCAGCCAACCTAAAGACGCGGACAATCGAGATCTGAGGCGAACTCTCCGAAAAATGCGAAAACCGTCCAACCCTGCGAGCCGGGACAGATAGACGCTAATTGGATGGTGAGTGTAGTGACTACTAAGTTCATCTACACACCAGCAAAACAACTATGAAAGCTTGGTATATGTTATTAAAGTCTATTTTTTATTTCACGTAGGTAAATCTGATATCGAATGTCGATATTTGAAATTTTCTACAAAAAATTCCTTCCAAACATCACAGAAAAATAATGATCACCTTGAACCAGAGCTACAAAATCACTGACTCATTTCAATAATTCTGAACCAATAAGGACGCGATCTGTTATGGATTACAAGCGACGGATTGATAAGTGACTTCATTGAAATCATCTGAGTAATCAAACGCATTTACCATGAACAGCTAATGAAAGTATTCACTCAAAAACCGTGTCTGAATTCTTTCCTTGCATTTCTAAACATCCGACTGTATTCTAAACACTTAGAAATATAACGACATTCGAGCTGTCAATAACCAACAAGTTTCAGTTTACAGAATGACAAGCCTTGAAGGACGCTGACATTTTACACAGTGAATTCTCCTCTTTAGAAGCTTCGTTTCAGCTGCTAAAAAGACATATGAACATCGATAGTTGGAACAGTAATATTTGAAAAAAGATAAAATTGAAATATTTCATTCTGAACGTTAAACGATAGGTTGTGAATTTTCAATGATGTTAATAGGTAACACAAAATACATCAATGATTTATAGTCACTTTGACCGTGATAACCTCTTCTAGTGTTGCTGCAACACGGAAGGGACATCTTCCCTCTGATATCAATGAACTTTGAAATGATAATTGAATCTTCCGATAATCCCCAGTAGAACACAGTGCACAGACATTTCCTGCTTTATTGCAACATTTTTCACTCAGTGATGGCTATGAATGTGTTCAAAATAGCATTAAAACATCATTTGAAATCTTCATTAAGAGGTGGACTGTCCGAGACGCTTCTACTGTGACAATAAATGAGCTGAAATCCTGTGCTAAAACGATTTTAACAAAGAATTCCAAGAAACAAAGATTTACACTATCAAATGAAAGTACGCTGAGATTGGTTAGATAGCTGAGTTGATAAAGCGACAGCAGTGAAGTGAAGTGGTGCTAAAAGTCCTGAAATTGATGCTGACCAGAAACCCAATTAGCATATTAAGTGAAATTTCGACTGGCATTCATTAAATGTCACTTTAAATGAAACACACTACTGACATGTCGTCTCAGTTAGTGCACCTGCAATATCAGAATATCAGATGTTTATTAATAATTATAATTCATGAAATAATTAATGGTGCTGGACAATTTCATGTGCCCCAGATGTGCGAGAGGAAATGAGCAAGCAAATGGTGATGATAATGGTGGACTGGAAGATGCAGATCAGTTTTGTTACTTGGGTGATGTGTTGAACTGTGAAGCGGGAGTGGCAACAGCTTGGAGTAGATGGAGAGAGATCGCCAGTTTGTTGGTAAATAAGTGTATTGATATAGCCAGTAGGATGAAAGTGTATGAAGCGTGTGTGAGATCGACTTTGTTGTATGGTTCGGAGACGAGGCCACTAACGGACAGGATGGTGAATATTCTACGAAGCTGTGACTGAAGAATGCTGAGAGCTATCGCAGGAGTGAGATGGCAGGATGGAGAGACTAGCGCGGAGGTAGCAGAGAAGTGTCGTACAGTGGACCAAGCTGAGAAGATCAGACAGAGAAGACTCCGGTGGTGCGGCCATGTTGATAGAATGACCATGCCTTGTGAACACAGACCTAGGATTAGGGAAGACTGCCTGCTCTCATTGACACGTGAAGCCGGTAAACAAATCATAACAGTGTCTCTCGACAGAAAATACTTGGGCAAGAAGTTGGCGGATACTATTAGAGTCGCGGCAGTTATTAATTGATAAAAGCGATCTTAATTATAAGCTTACATGATAATAGGTAGACATTTACACCATTTCCATTTATATATGTAATCACGCAGTACGTACGGTCTCTGATAGAAGTGTTTATTCAGTCTTTTCATAATTACAGCTTGATCAAATTACATCTCTTCGCATGGCAAGTTTATAAATTAAGGTACAATTAGACGCTTTGTAGATAGAAAAACCTCCAACTTCTTGCCCAAGTATTTTCAGCGGCCGTCGATGTAAACAAAAAATCGTGGCTTCAGCGCAAGTAACGGTGAATGAATGAATGAAAGCAGGCAGTCTTTCCCTAATCCTAGGTCTGTGCTTGTGAAAGAAGTGGACGTAAGGAGACAGAGAGGAAGACCGAAGAAAACGTGATGAAGGTGCGTGGAAGAAGATATGGAAAAGCTAGCTCAAAACAGGAGCAGTTGGAGAGGAGCCATTGTCGCACGTCCAACCGCAAGATAATGGGAAAATAAGGATGCTAGACGTCAAGGATTTATGAAATAGTTAATAAATGTTACTTCATGCAAGCACAATGTGAATTTATCAAGCATTGGGTTACATCCTCAGTTGAAAAATGTGGGCAGACCTGAACAGCTGCTATTTCATCCAATCATCAGCAGAGCTAGTTCACATCTCTCAACATCGACACAACTTCCTACTTAAAGTTGCAGCCATAGCCGAGTAAATATGAGATTTGCAATTAGCAAGTTAGTGAAATTTCGACGGGCACCGGGATTCATTAAATACTAGTAGAGAGATTGAGAGATATGAACTAGGCCTGCTGATGATTCCTGATATTGAATGAAATAGCAACTATTCAGGTATGTTCCCAATTTTCACCTGAGGATGCAACTCAGTCTTTGATTATTCCATTTACATAATACTTGCCACTCTAAAGCCACGTGACAAAATCCTTGTAACAGTACCACTTCAGCATAGAATCGTCATTTCATCAATTCAGCTGCAATTCATATTAGTTGGATAAACTGAATCCACTGTCCACTTTTTAGCATGTTGTTACTGGACTCACTATATACCTCATTGATATCTAACATTCCAGTTTCATGAATGACTTTTACTATTTCTGTTATGTTTACATTTAAAATGTCGGTTTTGAAAAAATGGCTGAGTTTTAGATAATTATAGATTTTCACAGTGATGGATACTCTAATGCAGTATTTCAAAGGTAGATGAATAACCGCGCTAATTCTCAACATGAACGTTAAACCTTAATTCTCATGAGCTGATATTTTGGATACAAGAAAAGCAAAAGGACTTCGTACAATTGAGATAGTCATGCCAGTTCCTCATTCTACTCTCATTACAAGATTTTGAGACGATTATGGACGTATGTTTTTCATTGCAATCAAACGTGTATTCACAATACTTAGTAACATTGTGTCATTTGAATTTACAGCGAAAAATAAGTTGCAATTATTTAAAAAATGTTTCCCAAGTTCGGCCAAGGCAATGACTGAGAATGAACACTGTTTCAGGACGCTGCTTCCTTTCTTGCTATTCAATTCAAGCTTTTCCTAGCAACAGAAAGAGAACTTGAGAGGATTTAGAAAACATTATAGCTGCAAAGTGATAATGAAAATACAATTTCGCTTATCTTTCACCGAACAAACAATTCTAATTGTTTTATTTTTAAAAATATATTTCGGCGAACCACTTTTTACCTTTTGTTACCTTCACCTGTATATCAATGAAGATATATTACCCTTCAATGACAGCCTAAATCGTCGGCGCGTGGCGCCAGACGATTTAGGCTGATCATTTGAAAGGTAACATATCATTGTTACTGAACCTAAAGTCTATGACATGAAAAATCCAAGATTTTGATCCGTAAAACACTCAAATCTATGACAATTTTCTCTATTTTTCTTTATTTATTTTCGCCATTTCTCTACATAGCCCATGCAGGTTAGAACATTGAAGTATGTCAAGCTTGATATATCTACGAGTCCAAATTGTGAGCCATAGGAATCACCTCAATGCCATTTTCACTGGGAATGCGAAGGTGGATGGTGAAATGCTCCTAACTCAATGGTATTACATAGCAAATTAGACGGCCTTGATCATGCAATTAAGGCCGTCTAAATTGGAATTGGAGATATATAAACGACTGACTTTCATAGAAAAATGACAAGTGAAATATCGGCTGACAACCCTACTTACTCAGCAACAACGTGCTTTGAGTTATCATCATAGCTTCTGCTTGTCATAGATTAAGATTTCCATAGAATAGCTTGATAATTTGAATATCTTAAATAGAAATTTATGCCCATGTATTTCTCAGTTACTAGATTATTTCCCTGATGACGGTAGAATATTCCTACAGAAAGGCCTTGGGCATGATTTCATTAGAAGTTAATTATGAAAAGTGATTGATTTGTTTTATTATTTGCTACGGAAGTCTATAGCAGGCTTCCTACTGGAAAATAACTTAATAATTCTTTATTTCTCTATCAAAATTCATTTGACTTAATGAAGCTGAAACATTCCTAATTCAATGCTCAATGAATGTGATCTGAATAGGATAAAATCCGGAACTAAATTCTCCATGAAAGAAGCAACACGGCTTGTAATTTGATCATGAAACCTGTTGATAATACATTTGACATCACTTTCAGTACAGAGCGCTGACTGAAGTACAATGTTTAGCGCGATAATAGAAATCATCAAGGCAGTATGTCCCCAGGGAGAGTCATTAATGTAGACGCCATCTATTGGTATAATCAGGACAAATTTTATCAATGATCTGTCTCCATGAAAATTGGCACTCGTGAATTGTACAAATTAGTTGAACCGCGGAATTTCGATTTCATTCTAATTCAATAATACGTTCAGCATGGTCTTTTAACTTGTCATGTTTCATGTTCAACACGAATTGAATAAAATGTGAATATATTTTAAGGCAGAATGAAAAATTCTCTAACGATATCATTTATCATTCTAAATATATAGAAATTCATCATTCGACGCAGTTTATCTTCGCTATAGTGACCGAATAATCAAATTGTGATTATAAACTATGTATTGATTAAACAGCATGGGAATTCAAGAAGATAAATTGCTTCTGAAAATATTAACAGATGATATTTTTCCCTTTAGGTGTGACTTCAGGGTTATTCAGTGCAAGATAAGGCGCTGCTATCATTAGCAGGAAATAAATTGAATGACGCAAAGATAAGTTTGGAAAAATGCTTTGTGCTACTATTTTGAGCACAGTGAAAATTAACTGTCTAGCATCATGAATTGTCATATCCTTGATCGTTCATTATCTTCATATCCTAATATTTCCTGTAAGTAGATATTGTCTTCATGTACAGAAACGAAATAAAAATCTCTCTTCCCCGCTCAAAATTCTCATACTTCACAGAAACTCATAGTCATCTAAACTAAGATACTAAGAACTTCATCTACTCATGCAAACAAAACAATACTATTGAAAGACTTTCTCCAATATCTAATTATATTGAAGAAGGTGGTCTCCGTGGCACGGAGGTTAAGTGCTTGGCCCGAGAGTGTCATAGAAGTCGTCAGGAAGGGCATCCGGGCTAAAAGATCAGATTAAAAGAAATATTTGTTCGCCTTGAGAGCGGCAGAACAAAGTAAAAAAAGTAAATGATGATTAGTTTCATACATGCAATGTTTCTATACTTATCATGACCAATGTGGCAAATATATTTGGACTAGCATGGAGCAATAATTCGACTTGAATTTCTGAAAAGACACTCTGATACGAAATGTATTCCAATAGCACTTCAGAGAAGCTATAGGGGTCTGCTGTTGCAAACATTTTTATTTGAATTGATGAATGATTGATAATAAAGCTTAATAATTGTGGAGAGGCCATAAAACTTCAGTGTTCCTTTGAAAGTCGGAGGCCCGTTGCACTTAGCCAATGTTACTCCCAAGGTTTTCTCTTATTGTTATAGGAGAAGTCTCCCAAATGTTTTCTTCATTTATGAAGGACCTTCATCAAGCGAGAATCTTTGCTTATTTTGAAATTTGCTACCTTCATTATGCAAAGACGCTTTAGACTGATGATCACAGGATTAATGCTGAGATTCAAATATGACATTCATCTTAGTACATGACCAAATAATTTGCGAAGTTGCTTGGCTTCCAGACAGTTTTTGAATCGCCGCTTTTTCAGATGATATAAAAAATCACAAATTAAGAATGATCAAACCATTATTTTTTCTCCAAATAACAGTAGAAAAAGACGCAGAAATGATGTAAATATTTCTCACGTAATTGGTAGCAAAATCAAACAGAAATAATTCTCCTTTTTGAAATAATCACTTCCATGATGTGATATTGAGCGCATGTCTGTTCACATAATGGAATGATCATGCGTGATTAATCTTTCTCCCTCTGAGACGAGGAATAGGAAATTATCAGGCCTGTGATTAGCCTATGAAAAAAATTTGAGGAATGGAAACGGAGCCTAATATGATAATTGCAAGAAAAACTACAAATTTTAGCACGGATTTTGGGCCAAACTTCAAATCATGAAAGTCACAACGAAGAAGGTGACCCAAGGGTTGACCACACCCCACTTTTTGAAGTTGTGTATATTGCAAAGGAATACTTACTTGGTCAAAATCACTTCCCGCGTTGTTACGAAATTAATTTGTTGCCTCAAGTATTATCTGCTTAGAATGTGTCGAACAGAGGATGTCAGATCAAGCTGCTGATATCGCTCTGCTTCACGTTATCGTCTCCAATTCAATGATGCATGTCAGATTTGTATACTGTAATTTTTTGAATGTAGGATATATCCTCAACCACATGCATCTGGGGCTTTGCAACGATTAATTCTTACGGACTTTAGACAAATTTGGGAGGAGAGTAACCCATAAGTATAGAAAGCTTAAAATCGTTGACGGAATGCTTGTGACTTAAAAAAAGTCAGTAATTTATCATGAAGGATACGCCACATTACACACTAATTTATTAATTTTACTTTATGCTACATAAGTTTTGGTGGGTTTTGTTTACTTGTTAGCGTTTGATCATATAGCTCCGATCTACATTCAAATGAACATGAATTCTCTCATACAACACAAAACAAGTGTCGGAAACAGGCTTGCCAGTTGAGTTGTTGGTCTCATACAGGCAAAGAGTGAAAGATTATCACCTCTATTCGCATGAAATTGCGCCGAGATATTGACGTCCACATCTTGCAGTAGACCCAGGTTGAAAATCTACCAACCCAGTACTATGTGGTTCAATGTCTTAATTAATCTAAGTTCACATACAACGATAAGCAATGTGTGCACTAATTTCACATAAACCTGTGTTCAGCAAATTATGAAAACGATCTATACGTGAATAATTCATCCAGGATAAATGTCGGTCGGCAGACCCTGGAAAATGTAGCTGCAAACAGACTCATGGGATAGCAGAGCTTCATACCCTTCCAACACCCGCACGCTAGTGACCAGGAGGCATGTAGACACTAAATCTAGGGACTATCCGCTTTACCCCGTCGGATGTGTTCATGTTCAGCGGAAATAAAATGGAAGAGAGTGAGTGAAACAAACACTTCAGTTGATAAGAGCACTGAAATCCAAGTGGGCTGGGCTACCTATATGTTAGCATATAATGGATATGGAAGATCGATATCCTTAAGTTCTTTAAGAAGTACAGGCATGCATTTAGCAGCCATATAGTCGCAGAAACATATAAAGAAGGTTGTGACAAAGGTCAAGATAATTTAATGAAAATAATTGAATGTGCATTTTATTGTTGGAATTCTAAGCAATATTATGAAGTTAGAAGCAAAAAATTGCAGTGTTCAAATATACAATTTCTATAGGTTGATCGCAGTTTTTCACTCATTAAATACGTGAAAGCATTTAATGAGTGAGTTCGACAGACAATAACTTCGGACAACTTCTCTGCTTAGCAAAATAAGTCCAGACGAACCGGAACATCTGCAGCCCTGTAGCTTGCAGAAATGAAAACGACATTCAACGTAACAAAGTGCGTCAAGGTAACAAAATTGAAATAACAAGCTAACGACTGGTTAATTTTTGATGTGCTAAATATGACATGGCTAAAAGAAAATCATTATATCCGAAAATGTCTAGAAATTTAAAAATACTTACTAGAAGGACAAGCAACGGTTCTCCTCTCCTCATGTGGAATGAATTGTTGAGTAAGTCGCTCTTTTCAAAATTATGTTTATCATTTATATATTGAAAAGATTCTATTTAACAGTCTGCCCATTCAGATGATAAAAGGACAGGTCTGTTTCCAATCAAAATATTTGATCTAGCTAGCACAGCGGGATTACGCTATCTAAAATCTACTAAGTGTGTGAGAGAAAAATCATTAAGTTATAAATCATGAGAGAAGAAAAAGAAAAGAAATAAATCATGAGTGCTTCATGATTAGCAGCATGGATGTAGGTTACATGTTACAAGATTTTATCTTAGCTTCTTGTTTGGAAGTTTACATATCATCGCCATTCGCCAAAAAACAAAACATTATCCGACATTTAGTCTGTAGTGTGTCGTATTTGAGGAATTTCTCATAGTCAAGCTATATTTGAAGAATTTTTGAGGATTTGAGGAGTAATAAACAAATTTGAGGTATTTGAGGAATTTGAGGAGTAATCACAGGCCTGAATTATTGAATGTTGATATATAAGTCATTTATATTTTGATGAATCAATTAATTGTGACTGCCTTTTTGATGCATCAATCATTTAACTATAAAAATAAACGAACCTTGTTCATATTCGGAGGCATTTCTATACTTTACATTTCTTTGAATTAGCTTCAGCACATTTCCAATGGGTGTTGTCGCTACTCTTTCTGTCAATAATGTAGGTATATTCATTACAGCTAAATATGCCGAGGTTCATCTGTTGATGTTTTTGTTTCTTGAAACTCCCTCCATCTTATCAAATTACGGAAGCAAGCTGATGAATATCGGAGATGTTATCAAAAACATCCCACTGAAATTTTGGTTTGAGCATTTATGCATACTGGAGATCTTTCTATGCTCATAGATAGAATTCAATGTTTGGGATTTCGGTGATTTATGCCATAAATCATTGACTTCTAAATTTCTCTGGACAGATAGGTTGAAAGCGTCTTATACATGATCAAGCCAGCAATCCTAAATTAGACTACCTTGCAAATAGACTGTCAATAAGCATAATCAACATTTCAGAGAACAGGTTGCCAGCACAACACAGGGTATATTGTCACCACAGTATGTAAGAGTATACATATTTATGTATATTAGGAGTTAGGACGCATTGGCCTACATGCTTATGCGCTAAACTCATGTGCTACACCTCTGCGAAATTTGCTAATTTTGCGATTCTTCTTCGAACAACTTTCTCAGAACTGAGACATCTGAGATTTATGAACAAATTTCTTGCACATGCTGCTGAAAACTGTCATTGAAATTTCGGAAATCTGATTCATGTAGGCCCTACGTGCGAACAGCGAGATTTTACGAAGAAGTAATAGGAACGGGGATGATGATATTCATCGATAGTCTGAGCACCATTTTATCATATTATAAAGAAAGAGACTATTTTCTTAGAAAATTATTCAGCTTCAGTTATAACTTGTAGAACTTCTGACCAGTCTCATGTGTCAGAGAGCAGTTTAAGATTTTGTGTAGATCTGATGTCAGAAGTGTGCTTTGTTTCATGAAGGCTCTGGCCATTCAAGCGATTGCTCCTGACCTATGCGTCCAGAAGCAGTTCGTGATTGGCCTTTTGCTTGCCATGGCAATAGCATTGATTGCTGTCCACTTACCGTCCATGTTATTGTCCTAGTCTCACACTGTATGTTAAAAAGTTATGTTCCTGTGATTAACACCACTTCCGCGTCAACACACGACTCAGAGCGGACGAAAGGCCTCGTGTTCTGATTTTAACTGTCACTTTGTCTTGAAATATATTAATCTGACCTTTACACTTGCTTTTCTCTGCAAGTCAGCACTTCATTCGCATTCAGTTGGTACTCACCGAAGGCCAACCGAGTGGCGGGATATTCCTCCAACCGTTTATTGTGGCTGAGCATCCGTACGAAGACAATATAATGCACGTTGTCGTCCAAGGGGATCAACTTCTGCTGTAGCATCTTCATGGCGCCTGGACGATGACAAGGAAGAGACATGATGGCTTTCTCGATACAACGATAACGATAATAAGCTTCGGCTGTCATAATTTTCACCGGGCAAGTTTTTGGAGGTTCTGCAAACAACAAAGGAAACAAATCAATAAAGAGCGTTAAACAAAGTGAATGATAAAGTACAAAGTTAAATAAATTATAGATGCAATTTCAAAAAAGTCGCTGGAAATTCTACTTGAATATGATTTCGAACCTAGCTTTTGCCCTAAAGTTCACCTAAATATTCACAATTGACTTGGATTGGGTGATTAACTTGATGACATCATTCGGTAATTACGTTCTGAACACATTCAAAGCCCCCTTTAGAATCAGCAATGGCATTATTTAATGAATGAATATTTACTCATCAGCTCATTATTCGATTGATTTTCGCATGTAAATAAATGATAAAATAAACTTTCAGTTAGTCTGGCAAATCAGTGAAAAGCTTGACTTCGCAAAAAATGCTGATGTAGAATGGCCACCAGAATTTTCCTGACCAACTGAAACATGAAAAACAATAAGCATCTATAGCAACCGAAAGAGAATCCTGAAGCTACAGAGTTGATCAAGCAAAAGAGTTGGCAAAAATAATGCTGAAACTTCTTGCTTTTTGGTTTGCTGTTCGAAGCATTGTGGAAACTTTTGTCAGTGGAGCTAATCACAAGCATACGTAAGTTGTCTACATGACAAATGATTTCATGGATCTTATAATAATGACCTACAGAAAACCATAACAGATTTGCGGCAGAAAACTTCATCTTTATTACGAACTGATCATTATCGGATTGTGAATTCTTTCCTTTCCTTAGTTGACAATTTAGTGCAGGTAACCATCGGAGCTGGAAGTGAGTCGGCTGCGCCGATTTTTCAGAGGCTGAAAACAGGCTCGCGGTGAACGGCCGGACAGAACATCGCGGTGAACGGGCAGAAGCCGGTCAGATTTCATGACATATTTAAAAATGTCTTGCGATAGAACTTCATTCAATTTATCTGAATTTGCGGTATAGTTTGAGAAATATTTTATATTTAGCTGAATTATCAAAAATGAAAAACAATGTAATTTCAAATTAGTCAAATTCTAACTTATACAAGAGCCTTTCACGGCAATTTTGAAAATCCAACTCTGAGCTTCATACAATCAATCCATCATACTATTTCGAAAATGTTGCTTCAATTTTCATTGTTTTGCATAAATCCAAAATTAAACATAGATACAAATAATTAATGGAATGTGAAATAATTCCCGACGGAAATTCTCCACTTCTACATCAGCTTCACCGAACTGATGTTAGTTATATGTCAGTGGACAGCTTCTACGATTGTTATTGAATCTGATACACCTTTGCTTCAATTTGATCATGTTATTTGTTTACGAAAGCACGCACATTTTTGAAAGTTTTTGTTGATTTGATTTTTCGAAACAGCAGAACAGTGTATTCAGAACAAGTATATTCTTTATAGATTGAAACAAACTAACATTGAATTCATTATCTAAAAACAATTTCAATTGCTATGACGTATAGATACAGTGCCCATCAGTTGCGTGGAACGATAGCTCAGTTGGTTAATGGTCGCACGATGGTTAGATGTAGATGGTTTAGGGTTCAGGTCCGTCCGTCTGATGAGGTGTTGAAGGCTGCACCGTCCCTAACTTGCTAGCAGCTTTGTACTTTGGGTGGAGCAGGGTCAAGCAAAATATATGGAAAACTGCAACATTTTCAAGAAACACTATTTATTCACATTTAATGATAGACTGGAATTAACACATCGATTACAGACATTTACGATGCTCAATGTCCATATAAAACACTTATAATACCGTCCATTTCACGAGCTGGTGGTCATCACAAACATCAAGCTTTGATATCTTCGAATTACACATTTCGTTTCGCATGCTTTGAGCTACTTCCATTAGCCACAATGAGAAGGCAATAGGTCATTGCATGCATAACTGGATATTTGACTGGTGAAAACACCAACATTTATTGGTTTGTCTCGCACGTTTTGAGGACTGCATGTTACTGGCGCCAATTTTACCATTTAATACATAAATAATACCAGGGTGACATCTACTTCGAAGAGACTTTATATATCTCCTGATGTCATCTTTCAACTTATTAACTCTTTACATATTATATAACAACCTTTCTGTGAATTCTTAAAGTTGTCAATGAGCTTTTAATTGCGTTTCCTAGGTTTCTATGAGATGTCATCGTTTAATTGACTTTTCAAGAATGCCATCATTTTACTGTCTTAATAAAATTTGCTACCTTCAGATTACTTAGGGAAATTGTAGAAAATTGAATTCGAAGTAACTGAACAAACTACATAGTAAATTTGCTGCAAGCGAGGTTGGCTGCCCTTTGTGATGTGTTTTCGTTCTTTGTGACCATCAACAACACAAATTTAGATTTGAAATGTTTCCTTTTTATGCGATATGCGAAAACGCTTCAATGTGGATATGAAACGCTTGATTTCACACCGTTTCGGAAGTCCTGGTCGTGGACGAATGAGCCAAATCACTCTTGACAAATATCAAAGAGTATATACAAGAAATATATACAAATTTATGGATATCCATCACTATAACAGACCGCTGCCAGTAATAATTGAGTAGATTCTGAGCGCAAAGTAAGAGAAACAAAGATCATATTTATCATCAAGCAGAATAACCGCATTTACTTATGTTGAACATTGTGTTTCTGCACTGATTATTTTCCAGTCATTCCCAATACACAAATTATTTGCTGTTATTGTAATCATCCACTTGTGAGAAAAGAGAAAATAGCTAGTATCAAGAAATCTTGTACAACTTAGCACATAAAAAGGTGAATTATATGACACCGCAAAAGTCTATGCACAAGGGAAAATCAATTGATGATGTTTCCTAGTACCAAACCGCTTGGAGGATAAAAGTCTTCGTAGGCTTCTATAACATACAAATTTTACATCACTTACTTTTCAATTTTGCATATACTCTTTTATGCTTAGACTGATTTAGTTCATTTGTACGTAACCAAGACTTCAGTGGTGTGCTTTTGATGAAGGTTTTACGTCACTAATCCTCATGCTTGGGGCTTAGACGGTGCTGACATAGTCAGACTTAAGGTATCGTGGAATTAATCATTTCATACCTCCGTGGCATTTCATTTCGTTGTGGTCTCCGTGGCACAGTGGCATAGTGGCATAGTGCTTGGACTAGTGCTTTCGGTCCATCGGTCGAGCCTCGAGAGTGTCAATGGAAGTGGTCATGACGGGCATCCGAGGTATATGAACCACAATGTTCCGGTTTAATGTCTGACCATGTTAGTACCGTCGAAGCCCCCAGCGTGGGGGAGTGGTGACGTTAGCTATCATTTTTTCACACCTATATCGAGGAGTTTTTCACACAAAAAGAAAAATTATAAATATTCAAATCAAAGATATAACAATAAACAACATAATTATTATTATATCTAAAACAGAATAATCTGTCGTCTCACACGGGGGGGGGTAGCCATCAACAAGAGAGAGAATTTCGCTCTCAATTTGCGACGCTATATTGATTAAAATAGCAAAATTTTACAACCGACGTTTTGTCGTCCTGCCGACATGTTCACGGGAAATCTATGGCAGAAATTTAGATGTGATCATGTGTAGCAGCTTTCTATCACTGAATCCACTTCCGCAATGCAATCCATCCCAGAAATGAGATGAGAATCAATGAATTTCATTTATCATGATCACGAGTATGATTTGAGTGCTAAAGTAGTGTGAAAGATACGCACAGTAGCTGCAATTATGATGCAGATGAATTAGTTCATCAACCTGTCAGATGTCCGTTAAGGTTTTCAGAGAGTCCTATTGTTGCCTGCCTTTTGCTGCTGAAATACACCGTCATTTCACGGCCAGTCATCGACTGCTGGATTAAAATGCCATTTTCAGTGCCTATCAAACTTGTTAAATGCAAAACCTGAGCAGACTGCAATAATAACAAATATGCGCTACGATGCAGTCAAAATGGTTTCCATAGAAATGGAAAGATTTCATTACAATACTCTGCCCGTATCTCTTGAATGGTGAGTTCATGAGATTAATCAGATGAATAGTAAATTAAAAGGGTGCGACTACCATCATCAAGAGTCTTCGAGAATAATGGAGAGAAATTATCAAGTAGCCTATATGTAAATAGAATAATTAAATATTGAGTTGCATCCTCAGTTGAAAATTGGGAACAAACCTGAATAGTTGCTATTTCATTCAAATATCAGGAATCATCAGCAGGCCTAGTTTACATCTTTCAATCTCTCTACTTGTATTTAATGAATCCCGGTACCCGTCGAAATTTCACTAACTTTCTAATAGGGATGTGCCGATATGAGAAATTTCACCGATAACCGATACCGATAATTTATCGGCAAAAAAATCAAACTTCGGCCGATATATCGGTACTACCGATATTGATGTTCATGCAACATAGTCAGTTCACAATAGCGTGTACAGTGTCCCTGATTATTTAACCCATTTAGTATCCACCAGTTTGACAATAGATTCTTCACACAATACATATTAACCATGCGTGTGAATGTTTTAAGTTAAGATACTCTATTTTTCATGCTTTTACTGCAAAACATGGCTCCAATATTAATACTTAAGACGAAAAAAGTACCCCAATCGATACTCTGTTGTGAACTTGTAGTTTACCTGAAAATGGCCTTCAGCACTGCTTGACGCTTATGTCGAAATTCATGTCTTGAAAACAAAACAGCTTTGGATAAGGATTCAAAACTTAGCTCTGAATATATTCAAATATTCAAATTCAAAACTTAGCTTGGGACACTGCATCATCAAACGAGGAAAAAGTGAGCACTTTTACAAAAGTTTCATACTAATAGTCAAAGTCTATTCTTGGCAAGTTATGATGCAAAAAATCTGTATTGCAAAAATACAGGAGATCAAATTGAATGGTTTTGCAAACTCAATTGAATTCTTGTAGCTTCTGGAGTCTACATTTAGTTTCACTATCCAGCTAGCAGGAACAGCGGAGCATACTTAGAAAACATTCAGTCAAAATGCAAGTCCAATCTATTTTTGATTGTATAGCTTATCTGAATATGTGTATTGTGTATATTCATTATTGAAACTATTTGATTTTTCCTTCATTTGATATTTCAGATAATCGCTACATGTGATAAAAAATACCCATTTAAAAATGCAATTTTCAGTGACAGAAATATCGGTAAACTATCGGCATTTTTTTAGATATCGGCCGACAGCCGGTATGTTAGAAAAGCTGCCGATAATCGGCCGATATATCGGCACATCCCTACTTTCTAATTGCAAATCTCATATTTACCCGGGCATGGCTGCAACTTGATATAGGGAGTTGTGTCGATGTTGAGAGAAGTGAACTAGGCCTGCTGATGATTGGATGAAATAGCAGCTGTTCAGGTCTATTCCCATTTTTCAACTGAAGATGCAACCCGATACTTGATAAATTCATATAGTGTTTGCAAGAAGTAACATTTATGTAACAAGAAGTTGGTTCTTCCGATCAGTATTTAAAAGGTTGCAGGTGCATGAAAAAGCGTTCACAAACTTCTATGGAGAACTCTTTCCTGGTGTGATCTGGAAATAAGCAGTCACTGAAACCTGGCACAATTTGGCGTGTTATATGTTGAAAATAGAATTATGAAATATTGAATTGCATCCTCAGTTGAAACATGAGAACATACCTGAATAGCTGCTATTTCATCCAATATCAGGAATCATCAGCAGGCCTAGTTTATATCTCTCAACATCGGCACAACTCCCTATATAAAGTTGCAGCCATGCCCGGGTCAGTTTGAGATTTGTAATCAGCAGCTTTGTGAAATTTCAACGGGCATTTATTAAATATCACTTTAAACACACTACTGGAAAATCGCCTTAGTTAGTGCGCCTGCAATAATTAATAAATGCTGCTTTTTGCAAGCACAATGTAAATAGGATAATTAAATATTCAGTTGCATCCTCAGTAGCCTACATTTGCTTGAAATAATGCATGCAAGTCCAATCACCTCACGAGTAGAATCTAAAACCTGTTGCTTTCATTCTGCTTGCACAAATCACCAAATATTTTTGCAAAATAAAATAATTAATGAATAATAATTGATGCAAGAATCAAGCAGCACTGGATGCTTTTCAGACTTTTTGTTATCTTACAATAAAACATTATTTCACAGGTGGTCTCCGTGGCACAGTGCTTAAGTGCTTGGCCTAGCGATCTTTTGATCTAGAGGTCGAGCCCCGGCATTGTCATTGGAAGTCGACAGGAAGGGCATCTGGACTAAGAGGTCCAGATAAAGTCTGACTACGTCAGCACCATCAAAGCCCTCAGTGAGGGAGTAGTGACGCCAAAGCTGTATTTGTCTAACCATCGCAATGCGGAATGGAAAGAAGACTTTAAGCGCTGAGTGAATGGTGACTGAAATTGAAGTGTTGAACAAAACTCTGGATTTCCATTTGGAGCCAATACCTTCTCGCAAAATCGATGAAAACCTGATAGAAACGGTAATACACTTTCGTCTCAATACTATGATTTTACTCTAAAGCATATTAACTTTGTATTGCGTTGAACTAAATATACGAAAAAGAAGTGAATCCATAATATGGACAAGGCCTTTTCCGATAATGCAACTCTACCGTTGAACTGCAATGTACAAGTAGTTGGTCCACAACAATAAAGTCGATATGGCATGCCGTTCAAACCTTGACCTCAAACATGGTGGAACCATGGACAGAAAACGTAACAGGAAGGAAGCTAATTAATCATCTATTTTATACCATCTTTCTTGTACTGTACACCAAAACACTGCAAATCATACAAATATAAAATCATATTTGAAAAAAAAATTTAAAATACAAATCATATAAAGCGAGCGCTCGCCGATACAGTTAGCAAGGCGTGTTAGACAATAGTCAGGAGCACCGGCAATTAATCAATATCTTGTCAGATATCTAAATTACATCTTCTTAAGCCTACCTTCAACACATTAATCGAGCTACGTTAATCTCAGTAAGATCTGTTAACTTCTTTCAGCATGATACATTCGATCAGTCATTTATTTTTTTTAGATAAGATAAGATAGGATAATTTATATTTAATGAAAATCATTTAAAAAGAACTTAACATGCATGAACTTTACGCCAGCCATGGCCATGAATGGCACTTAATGACGAGCGTTACACATAGAACATCACACAATGTCATCAAAAAAGTGGTCAAGATCGACATTTTGTAATCTCTTTCTGAAACATTGAATGGATGGAGCACAAGTACAAGTGTTAGGCAAGTAATTCCAAATTTTGTATACACGATAAAAGAAGGTGTTGGACAGACAATTATTAGCTGGGAGAGTAATAGGCTCAACATGAGATAAATTTAACTGTCGACTGCGAGTGCAGTAAGCAGAGGAACGTTCACTCAAAAAATCTTTAATATCAACATCAATCAGTCCATGACAAATTTTAAAAAAATAAACATAAATCTTGTACAATGCGTCTTCTGTATAGTGAATCTAAGTTAAGTAGGCGAAGGCGATGC
This sequence comes from Prostheceraeus crozeri, assembly GCA_907163375.1. Lineage (NCBI taxonomy): Eukaryota > Metazoa > Platyhelminthes > Polycladida > Euryleptidae > Prostheceraeus > Prostheceraeus crozeri. The sequence goes on from CAJQUW010009565.1 coordinate 169,525, forward strand.
TGATAATCAGTATAAAAGATATTACAACGTTGGCACAATCTCCTAGTAAAAAATCTCTGTACACGTTCAAGACACAAAATATCCCGTTTTAAATATGGGTTAAATACTTGGCAATTATGCTCAAGAATTGGTCATACAAAAGACTTATATCCAACAATTAACTTATCCTTATCACAGAAAGTAAAAGACTTGAGCAAACAACAAGCTCTACCAAATGCGGAGGAAGCAATTTTAGCACAATGTGAACTGAATTCAAATCAGGAGTAATAAGCACACCAAGGTCCTTAACCGACTCGTGAATAAGCACAACTTTATCATTCAATATATAAGAATTGTCATTATGAAACTTTCTTCCCAAGGATAATTCTTAATAATTCCCAAGGATTCACATCTTAATAAATGTGTTGAGTCTCGATAATGTATTCTTATCAACTGACATGTGTATATTTGACAAACAATTCAAATTTCTGCTTAATGAATAAATGTCAGAAAATACGCCATTTATATAATCGTAGATCCCATTATCAGAGTCAACGTCTCACCTTGAGACAGGATATAAGTTGAATAACACAAAGCTTCCGAATAAATAACCACAATCATATAATTCAAACATAAGTAAAGCCAATAAATTCATTTTAAGAAAATCAGTAGAGTAGGCTAATTATGCTAAATCTCAGAACAAAATTGATTTAGTATAATTACTACACAAGAATATGATTTTAAAGTTTGTATTCAGTCCAATGTTTGCACTTGAATAAGAGTGGACGAAATGCGTTGTACAAAGAAATAGTCTTGATTTTCCTAAAATGAATTTAGTGGCTTTATTTATACATAAATAATTTATATGTAAATTGAGTAAAGGGGAATCATTTGTAAAGTCATATAATTTTCAAAAGTTGAAATTTCTCAAGTTTTCGAAGTATAAACCTCCTTCACTGAAGAGGAGAAAATAAGTAGACGCATATTTCTAACTTCCACCTAATTAAAGTGGAGCAGGAAATAAAACGAAGAGGCGATTCGCTCTATCTCATTCATCAGCGTACTATAAATAGCAATTCAAATTTTGAAATCTCTGATTTTGACGGATTCTTGAAAGTTTACCGAACTTTTGTTATAAATCTCCCAAAATCATTGCTATTTACCATGCAAACCTGGTTGGATGCACTGAGAAGTTTGCTAACATCAGGGTATAATCGCTATCAATGAGACCACGATTTCGATTTGGAAATAGAACTTAAGCACTTAATATTCTATCAATTCCAAGCATTCAGCTAGTTATTTTCAACTGGGATCTAAAAGATCATAGAACGCCATGAACGAAAATTAAGCAATGCCAACCTGCAATTACAGTGTTTGAATTTCTAATGTTCTACATTAATAATTCATCATTTCTTTGCAAATTGTCAAAATTAAACAAATCTGTTTTTAAATACAAAGTTCCTACTTCTTATGATATGTACACGATCGGCCAAGCATTAATGTTATTAATTTTCTCATACACTGAGTTCTAACATCAAATGTCAACTCCCATTTAGTCAAAAATGTTCTCATATCCAAAGAGAGATAAAAGATTATCATTAGCAACACACAGAAAAGTCCAAATACATTTTGGACAACCGATGTTTGGTGAAGGATCGATAGCAGGAAGAAACTGCGTACATTTGTCTAAATACTTCCTTGGCATGTTCAACGCAAAATCGCTACTACGTTTCCCTGCTGGAAATCGCTACATCTTTTAACTCACAATCAACAAACATCTTCATTTCTTAATCAATTCCCTCCGTTAATGCGCGCTGATCAATTCATGAATATTTCCCTTTTCAGAGATATGAGTTCTATATGAGGCACACACACATTATTGTAAAAAAGCCCTTCTTTCTTATCAGTTTCCAAGCGAACAAATTTTACAAGAGAACAATTTCCTCCAATTGCATAACAGGAGATTTAATCGACATTTTCCAGATATCAATTTTGTCAAATAGATTTAAATCTATAGTCGTGAGATGCTATCTCGTGAGGTAAACTTTGTACATTCCCAACTTGAAAACAGAATTGAGAATGATTTTAACTTCAACTTACTTGAAGCGACAATTTTCATCACGTCAATTTCTTTGCTTGCGCTCTTCAATCCTAAGTTGATCAATAAATACTTGAAAGCTGCGGATATATTTAGCAGAATGAATACGAGAATGATTGCAACTATGGCGCAGTGGTTATCACTGTCGCCAATTGATTCCGAGGTGTTGCAATCTCGAGTTTGTGAATGTAGCACAAGAAATGAGCAGAACAGACTCACTATATCATGTGAACAAGTCTTATGATCTCACATTTCAAACATTTTGTTTTAAACACAAGAAAATATCTCACTAATTATCACAACATTGGTGAATTTAAAAAAACAATGTTGAATGGGATATCCCACAATCCAGTTTTACAATATGCACAAATTATCAGAAACTCCGGTACTTCTATTCTTCCCCACCACATTTTTCAAGCTTTCCAAAATCTTCAAATTTCGCCATAGTTAGTCACATTGGGTTTAGAATAGACTTGATCTGTCACTGAGTGACACTACAGCACGACTGAGAAGTCTTACTTGAACCCTGGGATGAAGGATTCGTCCCTTGGATACTCAGTTAGAATACAAGATGCAGCTGTGGTCATGAACTTCGTGTGATTGTTGTCTACAGACAAATGACGAGCAGTTGTCTAATTCTGAGACTGTAAATGTTCTACATGTCAGTTCAGAGGAGCTTTACACACTGAACGCTATGCGACGTTAGTGAGACTGCCCGGAGAAGCAAGAGAAGATCGTTGACGATGCAACACTTCCGGGTGTCAACAACAGAAATGTGAGGGGAAAGATTAGAAGTACCGAAACTCCGCTGTGACGCTGTGACACTGTGACCGGCACAAACACAAGGGATAGGAATGACAGTGACAGTAGTGTGATACTGAAAATTCAATATTCTGACCTGAATGAATTAATCGGGTGATGCATTATAATTCAATGGTAATAATAATAAGTGCTTATTCTTCGATAATGAAAATCATAGGGTACATGTATGTTACAAAAGATGTGGTAGTCATTCAAAGCGAACAAAAATAATAGAGTTGCAGTTGAAAACTGATAAGGAAGTTAAGTGGGCTGGATTCAAAGTCACGCAATAAGTTACACAATTCAAAGTCGATCTGACTAAGGTCGCACCAAGGATTCGTTGTAAAGTTTTGTACAATAGGGCACAAACGAATTCGTATGTCTCTGTGAATGAATGACACATTGTTTTAGATGCCGTGAATGGGGTAGAATTTGAGGATACAGGTGACACAGAAGATTCTGAGCATGCGATAGTTTATCAAAAAAAATGTCTTCAAAGCTTTTTCTTCTCGTCTCAATTTCAATTTAGGAACCCGATCGCATTTACACTGAGGACCGCAAATAATTTTGTGAGCGCGACTATTTATTCTTTCGAGTTTAATAATAAGTTTTATGATTTGAGGCATCTTCTTCTTCTTCTTCTTTCGGCTTTTCCCGATCAGGGATCACCACAGCGGATCAGTTCCTTCCACCTCGCTCTATCCTTCGCGTCTTCCTCTTTTCCTCCGATCACTTTCAAGCCGTCTGACACCACGTCCATGTATCTTAGGCTCGGTCTCCCTCGTCTTCTTTTGCCCGGTAGATTCATCTTCAGCATTCGTCTTCCAATGTATTCCTCCTCTCTCCTCTTCACATGTCCGTACCACCTGAGTCTAGCCTCTCGCATCTTATCCTCAAACCTTCCAACATGAGCAGTTCCTCTGATGTAATCATTCTTAATCCTGTCCATTCTAGTCACCCCAAAAGACATTCTAAGCATCTTCAACTTTGCTACTTCCATTTCGGCTACTTGTCTCTTTGCTAGTGGTACCGTTTTCAGTCCATACATCATGGCAGGTCTCACTATCGTCTTGAAAATCTTTCCTTTCACTTTCGCAGATAATCTCTTGTCACAGATGACTCCGGAAATTCGTCTCCATCCGCACCACCCCGCTTGTACTCGTTTTTTCACCTCTTTGTCACATTTACCATTGCTTTGGACAGTTGACCCAAGATACTCAAAAGTGTCCACCTTCGCTATTTCTGTTTCTTGCAATTTCATTTTCTCATCACCCTCTTCGCTGTTGATACACATGCACTCGGTTTTCTTTCTGCTTACTTTCATTCCTCTTCGCTCCAATGCAATTCTCCACAACTCCAATTTCTCTTGCGCTTTTTCTCGGGTCTCACTACATAAAACGATGTCGTCAGCAAACATCATCGTCCAAGGGGCCTGTGTCCTTACTTCATCTGTCAGTCTGTCGATGACTAGAGCAAAGAGTAGCGGACTCAGTGCTGATCCCTGGTAAAGTCCATAATTTGAGGCATATTAAATGAAATTCACACTAAGCACTTTGAGAGGAAATTATTTGATAATGCAGTGATCAGACTCTGCGTCCTTATACCTTTTGGGGTGAAAGGCCAGTCAGGAACAAACCTGATATATTCAAGTTGAGAGTTAAGTCTCTTAGTGCTTTTTATATCTAAAAAATTGAATTTTGAACATGCGTAGAGAAATGAAATGCTTTTTTTATCAGTCATTGCACTATCCAAAAAACAAACTCATCAGACGTCTTGGTCATTCATCACACAATCTTCAGGAGTCCCTAATTCTTGACTTGACGTATGCTTTCTCCTTTATTTAATACATTTTATCTATATTTCTAATATGTTAATCTTGTTCGTTATATCTTTTCACTCTCATTCAGAAATAAGCATACTAAACTAAATCTATGTCATTTTCAGCGATATCTCATAATATTTCTAAGTATTTCTTATGTTATGATTCAAGTTTTAAATCTTTATGTACACATAATTTGTATTGCCCGTGATCAAGCCTCAGTGCGAAAGTTTGGGTTGCTTGTAAATTTGGATATTTTTTATTTCTTGATTTTACGTGGAAGAAGGGCCACTAAGCCAAATTTTAAACCAAAAAACCATTTTACTCCGCGATGGCCACAAAAACATTAGATTTTATCTTCAGGAGGTTGTGATTGATATCCATCGATCGGGAGCAGTAGTACCAAGTTTGTATGTAGGCCGACTTTTGGCCTGATGTTCGGTAGGGTCTGAAAACTCACTTCCATTTACTTGTGAAGATTAATTAAGTCAATTAATCATCCTATTATTATCAGAAAATAACACTGTGCAAATCATACGAATGTTTTGGGATTCAAATGTTTTTAAAATATTTGAAAACACAATCACACTTAAGGAATCACAATGTTATGTGTATCGGGAACTGAATTAAGAAAGATATATCGATCTGAGCGCGTTTCACTGTTACATCAACATAATTTGAATAAGAAGAATCAATTTTTCTTCGAAGTTGAATACACCCATCGTTTGTTTTCCTGCTTTCACAATTATATGCTGGTGGATAATCGATCCCCACTACTTGCCTTAATGTCGGCGGTCATAATTGTGACGTGTTATTCATCCATTGATTATTATTGCCTTTACAACTGATGTGTGGTGGTGAGGGTTTGATCCTGCCAATTGACACAGTCGCATAAGTGGCTCGTAGCTCAGTTGGTAGAGCACAGGTCTAGTTAACCTTGGTCGTAGGTTCGAATCCTACCAGCCGCACATCTTTTGCATGGCAATTTGATCTATCGTTTATTCAATTTCATTGTTGTTAATACTACAGACCATTCTTAGTCTATGAAAAAAACTAGCTCAACTTCATCAGGATTTTTAGATTCAAATATTCGAAAAAGCAATCATGATTGGACATGTAGATTGTGCGTGGTAAATGCAATAGGGCATATCAAGCATAGTCAATGTATTAATAACGTATAAGCGGGCTGAACCGTCATATTTCCAAAATAGGCTGGTGATGGACTTATTCACCGCATGATGCGTGCAGTATACGCGAATTTCCATATATATTGTAGTAAAGCTAAAATTCATAATCAGCAAAGAAGGCATGAGCATTGAATTTAAGACTGAAATCGCACCGTAATATGTTCGGACTCCAAATTTGCCGTCAACATGACGCAGATGCATCGTCGCGTAGAAATTCAACCCAACTTTGGCGTCCCAAGAGCAGAGGAGATCACCGAGGTATCCGAGATCCACAGACCACAATTTGTCATATTTGAGAAGTTCCTCCTTCACCTGGAAAACAATGATCCTTCTGGTGACAATGACAAGTGCAGAATGGAAAATGAATGTGAATGATTTACCGGTATTTGAAAAATATGAACTACATGCACTGAGTACACTTTTAAATAGCTATCATTCAAGAGTATTTCAGTCAAAGTTTGACGGAAGAGGATGAGCTTATACACCTAATTATGTTGAGTTGGGAATGTCATACACCAACGGTGACCCTTAGTAGAAGATCAAAGACAAAGATGATGAAAATCGAAAAATGCAACTTTGCATAATAATAATAGTTATAACTCAGGGCAAGTTATAACTGTCCCAAGCCTAACAGGCTGCCGTCAGTGAGCGTTTAGTACATATGCGAAGTTGTGCTGCAGTCTATTTTATATTTGCAATAACTGATTTAAGGCATTGATTCTGCGAGCTTATACGTCTGCAGTTTATGGTTGGCTACGGTTAACGATCTCACGGTTACGGAAGCATTCTGCACTGTCGACTACAGTTAAGAAATTGATCAAACTACACATCACCACTACCACTCCTAAGTTTTACGGGCCAAAGGTATTTTGACTACAATTTGACTTAATGTAACTATTTCAGCATAGAATTCTCCTCTATCATGGTAATCGCGACTAAAGGGAACGTTTCTCAGGTCATTTTCTCTTTGAAACATTTTGAGAGAAAAAAATGAGCGATCCATTGAGCATGAGAGTGCTGATCAAATAATCAGGGAAGGGATTACGACGAGAGAAATGAACAGAAGACGGATGTATGGTGCAACATGCTCCTTGTTACTAGATTAAAGCAGATAAGGACGCGTGTGAAATATATTTCATGCTAAAATTCGTGCAAGTACAAGTCTGGGACGAATTGATTTACTATAAAGAATGACAACTTTTCTCATAAGAACTGAATGGAGATTATATTATTAAAGGATAAAGAAATTTAGGAATAATTCTCAGAAACCAAGGATAGGATCAGAATTTCCGTAGGTTGGCCCTTAACGAGCATCACGAGTTTTGCTTCTTGTCCTAAAAGTAATCGCTTTCTGTGGCTGAGAAGGTCGTGTTCGAGTTCATCAAGTGAACTTCACCATTTTCATGAGATGTGATATACCGGTGCTTGATGATGCTCAAAAAACACAATTTGGAACTGTTGAGAATAATTTAACATGAGTAAATAAATACTGCATGGAATATATGCATCGAGACATAATCTGAGAGAAAAAGCTTCCAAAAATGCCACAACATCAGAAAATGCTAGGCTGTTGTGGCCGTGCTCCAGTGTGGATTCGTCTTCAGAACGCTTGTAATGAAGCTGATGGATTCCATATTTTGCGTAACCTTGTAGTCCAATGCTAAATCCTATTGAACCAGGTCGGTCATCTGTGAAACTTTCTTCAGTCAAATTCACGACATGGTTTAAGATGCTTTGATGGACAATCGATCCCTGCTCCTTGCCTTGATATCGGCGGTCACAATTGTGACAAATTATTTATTCATTGATTACAATTGCCTTTACAACTGATGTGTGGTGGTGAGGGTTTGATCCTGCCAATTGACACAGTCGCATAAGTGGCTCGTAGCTCAGTTGGCAGAGCACAGGTCTAGTTACCCTTGGTCGTAGGTTCGATTCATACCAGCCGCACATCTTTTGCATGGCAATTTGATCTATCGTTTGTTTAAATTTTATTGTTGCTCACACTGTTGCGGGAACTCCGAGGAGCCGAGCTACACAGTGGGTTCCGCTTACAATTTCTTGAAAGGGAAGCAAATTTTGCATTGAATGAAGTATCGCCAACAATGATAAGTACTTGACGACATAAAAGTTGGTTTCTGCACTGATTACTCGTGACTACGACTGCTACAAGAAATAAGAAATCCTCAAATTGGCTGATGTTCAAGCTGTAAGCTTCTTATGCAACTTTTCCCGAATTCGAACCTAAATAAATGTTGATTCTAGAGTTATTTCTGCATTAAAAAGAAGTAGTATATATTGGTAACAATAAACGTAATATGCATGTAGACTTACAGAATACAAGCAGGAATAACCAGCTATCTTGAGATGTCTGAATCTCGGAGCCATTCAAACTAAGAGCCATCTGAATATCTGCACGCAAGGCATATTCCTCCTTGCAGTCTTTTAATCAAATTCCATTCTGTTTTTCCCCGTGTTCACTTTCTCCAAGTTCTACAGAATGATGAATTATTCCTTTTTTCATGGATGGATCGAATAGATCTTCGACACCCATTGAAATGGAATTTTGAGAGCAATTAGAAAGGAAAGATAAAAGGTCTTAGCAAAGCTTCAATTATATTTCAATTTCGTTTCCAATCCTTTGTGATCCTCACAGATTTCTGAGCGAGTCAGTTCTCCTTGTTTTTGGCAAGCTTGCGATGCCGCTTCTTTCTGTATTAGTGAAAATCGACGTCAATACATTCACAGAAGATTATGAAAATCGCAAATGCAACAGTATGATAACAGTTGCTTAACTGCACGATTTAATTTGATTTGATTTGTCACTTCATTCTGATTTCAGCGTCTCTTTTGTATATTTGCGGAATTTCTTACTACACAAGATTTTATCCATTACGACTGATGGGAATTACTGAGTGTATTACTGGGAATAAAATTTAATGCATTTTGGAGATACATATATTTAGTCTCCGTTATATCATTAAACCAATTCGGTAGAAGTAGTTCTTTAGTAAATGCGTGTATGCATACCGAAACATAAGATCTCCTCCAGATGACCAAGTACAGCTAATGCACTCGCGTGCTATCATGTGAACTTATAACGCACATTTACGGTCAGGCAATCGAATGCTTTTTTGTTGGATAATTTTCCCCAAATCACTTTCCCTAGCCAGTACTATCTTGCTTGTACTTTCAAGATGCATGCGAACATGTTTCTGATGAGGACAACTCAATAAGGTTAGGATGCTCAGTATTTATTGTCCCTTAGTTCACTTAAAGCAATCTACATTTACATTTTTCATCATGAATTATGCCCTAGCTTCTCTCACGGCACCTTGGTGTGTAAGGATTTATCAAGTTTTCATCTGAAAACAATCTTCTGGTAAATATAAATTAATGAAATGAAGTTGATTTTTCGAAGTATCATAAGTCAAAGTACAAAGGATGTACAATTAGCAGGACTATAATACGACGTACTTCTCAAAATTTCAAGTTCTACCCAAGGCATTTAACGAGATGGGCGGGTAATTCTCACACAATATAGCAACTCTCACGCTATCGAACATTAACTTTGTAAGTCTTGTTTAACCATGTTAGCACCGTCTCGTCCACTAGTGAAGTACTAGTAACAAAGTTTCATTTTTCCTACATGTCATAAGTTATAACGGCAAATCATCGAACCGAAGACCATCAGCACATTCTTTCTTCATTGGCGCATTTACATTAATGACTGCCGTATTCGCTCTGAATATTAAGCGGTTTGAACGAATATTTTCATCATAAGTATTGTATAAGCGGCTATGGCTACATCCAATTTTCTGTTGAATTTTCAGTGGGCGGTTCTTCAATGCTTGTTTTCAACATGGGCGGAAACTGGGAGTTTATTAATTCCAAGAACGCTGAAGTTGCAATTTTTATGATCAGCGTCGTTTGAGATCACTTATCAACATTTTTATAAGACTAGATCATCCATCGTTAACTCCATGGATTTCATGATCATCTATCATAGTGACTGCACTAGAATGGCATCAGATTCGAAACCTCGATCAAATTCAAACACAATTATGCCGTTACATTTCCTACCATTCTGTAATTGCAATCAATACCCTCCTTCAAATGTTCAATGCAATCTGTGTAAAGTTTAGGTTTCTGATAGAACAGCAGAGAAATTCACTCACAGGAATAATGTTGACGTAGCGATATCCTCGCAGGCCGGAGGACGTGGTCGTCGGCTTCGCTTTCCGTCCATAGATATTTTTGTTCGTCGCATCGTCCTGCGAGAAATATACTTCAAACGTCACAGATGGTCTCTCCTTTTTCTCGTAATGGCAAATATATACGACACGGGCAAGCACAGGACGTCGGAAGCCACATAACTTCAACATGACCATATCACGTTCACGAATGGTGGCCTTTTCATTGCGATTCGCGAACTGGACTGTGAGGTATTCATAGAAATGTTTTGCTCCGAAGCCTGTGGACGCGATGGTGTAAGAATACTTCCGCTCCAATATCTCGTACTGAAAACAAAATAATGATCAGTTAAAATTCGGATGGCTTGTGATTAGTATTAATGCGAGACAATGGCAAAAAATGCAAGTGGAGAATGAAGATGGTAAATTCTAAAGCAGATATGGTGTGTCGAGGAAGACGCGCATCTATAAATGAGAGAGCAAAAGCCCAACCAGCCAAGATTAAATCATGTACTTTTCACGCGTTATGATGCAGATCTGATGCTTTATCAGGCGATGTATGATTATAAATAATGAAGATTCGCCATTGACAGTTTTGTGTTCTAATTAAAAATGTTTAAGACTCATGTTGATAAAAATCTAAATTGTAATATGTACATGTATACATAACATAATTCTTATCAGTATCCCAAAATCATCACGAAACGGCATATATAGTCAATTATATCAGCTTCCATTGACTGAAGTCTATTTAATCCGGGCGTTTTTAAGCCTTGAAAATCCGAAAGTGGGTTGTTTTTGGCTATCAGTTGGAAAGTAATGGTAAATTGCTTTGATAAACGATATATCTGCATGGACAAATTTAATTGCAATAATGACAGTATGTTAATTCTAAAAAATATTTCCAAATTAATGGCACAGATATATTGGTAAACTTGCGGTCGTTATATTGATATTCCTCTGTGCAGCAGTAAAAGGTCAGCAGAATGTGGTATTTCAAAAAGTATCGATTACAATTATGTTGAATAATTATGGAATTATTGCACAATGAATTGTGTCCACAAACAACCGAGTACGCAATGAGCATCACAGATGTCTATTTTTAATAGTAGAGGAAGAGTCAGTCATCCAACTGGCCAAGACATCCTCAATCGATCGCCGACATTGTTACTCGTCAGACCAGATTGAGGACCAAACTGCTGCAGCTTCGTTTAGACATCAAAACATTATCGAATTGTTTCATTCCAGACAATTAATTCCAGTCATACCCAACAGTCCTTCAAAGAGCCAATTTTATCTCTCAAATGCTGTCTAAATAGTGGTCTCCGTGGCACAGTGGTTAGGTGCTTGGTCTATCGATCTTTTGGTTCAGAGGTCGAGCCCCGAATGTGTCATTGGAAGTCGGCAGGAAGGGCATCCGAACTCAAAGTACTACAACGCTCCATAAGTGCTGACTATGTCAGCACCGTCCAAGCCCCAAGTATGGGAAGTAGTGACGTAAAAGCTTCATTTTCCCATTTTTAAATGCTGTATTATATCGCAATATGTCATTAACCGAGCGAATCATTTTTCTATACCTCTTCCTTTTGATATGCGACATGTTTTTGTGATAATCTAATTTCAAAAGTCAATTAATTGAAAGCCTTCGATTTCATTATAACTGATTAATTCGTGAATGACATGCTGCATAATCAGTCATCAGACAAGCTGTTCCAAGTTATATTTTGTTGAAAGACATGCCGTCAAAAAGATTTGATGTCTAAATATGTTGCCTGCATCCATCATCCCAAGTTTAAAATCGAACATCAGGAAGAACACATTGCAAAGTTAGTGTTGTGAGTCATTCAATCCCATTAGACTTGTTCATTCCAATCTATCAGTAATATAGTTAAAACATCACATCATACACAAGCAACCGAAAGAAATCATCAAGAAAAGATTGAGCGTGTCAGGGAAATTAAAAGCGACAAAGAGAAATAAACCTGAAGCAACAATTAGTTTAGTCTCTATTTTATCAACTCTCACAAATGCAGTTACACTATCTCCCTATTACGCGATGAATCAGAAGTAAGACATATCCAGATGATAGATCATCATGACGATCTTTCACGCTTATAGAATCAGTGAATGCTTAATAGGCAGCTTAACGAACAAGAATAAACAAGCTACAAACGCGATAACACGGAGAGCATACAATCATGACCGCACGCATGCACACACAGAGAAGCCTGTTTACTGCGTTTCAATAGCTTCAATCGTAAAAAGGAGTAAGTATGTCTTCGTAGACAAATCATCAATAAAATACCATTTTGAGGAAATCTGACGACTCAATTTTTAAAGATTTTATTCAATGAATACTAAATTAAGTTATTAGTAAAAGACACATAGATCGGTAAAAAATTAAACAGAAAACATTAACAGATAATATAGTATAGAAAAAAATACACAGGGAATTTTTTCAATACCATCTTAGCCGGTGGAGCGTCGAATTTTTGTGCGCCTTATGAAATATTTCATAAAATATCTTCCCATTTCTACACGGCGTCTCACGAAAGGGTGTGGTAAAATGCCCTGCCATTTCAGGAAGACATCAAGTGAATTACATTAACAGAAATAGGCTGAGGAGAAATCAAAGTAAATGTCGAATCCTTAAATTTTAAACTTTCGTTCCATTAATCTCCTTAGTTGAACGCACTTCACTCGGAAGAGGGGTCCACTTCCTTATGGTCCGATCTTGATGAAGCCGATATCTGTCGATAGCATATTTTATCAAAGGATTCAGATTATCATTTCTAATCATCGCTGAGTTCAAATACAAGTTAAAGGAAAAAACTAAAAAAATCAATTATTACTGTAAATAAGCACAGGTTCAAGAAACTGCGCATGAAAATGAACAATGACTCATCAAAATTGTTCAAGTGGCTATGATAAAAAACAACCTTCTAAATTTCCAATTTCCGCTTTGTTGTGAGCGACTTCTAGAACGTAATACTAACTGAACAGTAACTATTACACATGTTTCTTCAAACATGAAATGTTGGTTACGTTACATGTAAATGTAAAGGCTAGACACATGAGGGCTAAACTGATATTGAAAGTATATTTAAGCCTAACAAAGCAAGACCTTTGTGGTGAATATCTACCGCCGAATAACATATCGAACCCTCCATCTAAAAAACATTGAATACGTGTATTATTAACATGCATCAATGAATGGAGGATCTAAATATTGTAATGAATCTGAATTCAAATGACTTCAGAAGTTTTCAGGACTGAATAAGAATACGTAAACTCGCATATCATGCACATGAGTGAATAACAGCGATGAAGGACATCACTAGACAGCGTAAATCTGCAAGATGAAATGTGTAATAGGGCAGCAAGTTTTTCTATGCTCTTGATTTTTTCTTGAAATGAATAACTGAAGTGAAATAAACAGGATACAAAAATGACTAAATTATAGGATTATTGTGTTTCATCACTCTTTGAACGGTTTCTTTTGTATAGGAAGTCTGTAATTCTCTTTTTGGAAGTTATACAGTGAAACCCCCGCTAGTGAACCAAAATGGACCCACGAAGGGGCATCAGAAAAATGTTGTCTTCTAATTATCTTAAAACTTTTCAGTAATGATTACAACAGTAGCCTCCAAGCCAGTCCATTGCTTCTGCTGAATGCGTAATTCAATCTACTCAAGTTTGCTGAGTAATTTCAAGTGACCCAAAATTAACAGCCACCGCAATATTTGACGACGCAAACTGATAAAGTAAACATAAATCAGCAGATGTATTCGCGGTGGCTTGTTCATATTTACTCTTCTATGAGCAGAATGAGTGCCTATCTGTTTGATCCTGTCGGCTAAATTACAAAATGTTCATAATTTCGATTATGAAAAGTCAGTAAGAGGTTGTCAACAAAAAACTGCATTCATTTTATGTCGGAGGATTTTATAAATAGTTCACATGTCGGTAAAATGTCTTATATTTCAAGTAGTATGACAATGGTTTGAAGTTCAATTACTATGTGGTCGAACTTCTCTTCTAAATTTGGGAGACTTGTGTTGAAACCAATGTCTAAGAAAACAAAAACTAATTTCAGATAACGCATCCCATGCGCACATACAGTGAGTGCAAGATTAACAGATGATGTTACCAATTAGCTGGTCGCCTTTTTTAACAATCTCTGGTGAACGGAATTACATTAAAATCATCTAATCGTAGGTGCATATAATACGAGCGTCTATGCATTTTCTCAGTATGAGAAAGATGGCAGTACTCCGAGGAAAAACAAGCAGCATTCTAAGAATGGACCAAAATAAGCGAAAATGAGAAAGTACAAGAGCACATACAGAGTCGTTTACCCAATAGACTGCTTAAGAAAGGGGTTTCCAACCTGGGTTACGTAGAATATGGGGAATCTATTGTAATTCAATTTTACTTTGATTACTTTCCTGTTCATGGGCCACTTGAGCTGTTAACTTAGTGCACATTCTGCATTGGATTGTCATCATCTGGCCTTGAAGCAGTCGTTGCTAAGCGACCACCAGCTCGACCCCCTAACGAGTCGCGTTGGTGGGCGCGTGCGCGTACAGGGGTTGTGCTGTTACATAACCGCGCATCAGTGATCCTGCTGAAAAGCATCAGACTCAGCCTTCAAATTGTATAACGGTTCCTATAGTTTCTCATAATTGTTCTCATACGCCTTACGCTGTCCTTATTTGCACCTAGCTAAATTTTTCTTACTAATTTACAACTTTCGTATGTTTTTACGCGTAATTTATTTTTAGTAGGATTGAATTTTTGTTATTTTTTATATGTATAGGTGGGGGTGCGTTGAATGGTGAAAAATTCTATGATTTCCTATTTTGGGGTATGCAACGTAAAAAGGGGAACCCCTCGTTTTAAGGGTTGCTGTGAATATAAAAGCCAGGAGCGAACTGATGGCAACTTTCCGAACAGTCAAGACTGCAAATAGCTGTATTGCGACTAAAGTCGCTGGTTTCATTATTACGCACGTGTCTGAATATTAACATAACCAGGCTTGGTGGGGTGGAATTTTTCGATCCATTGTCACTGAAAAAAGTACTAGGAGTTCTATGGGGTTTCCATCCCATGAAGCGAGAATCATTCCATTCGCAGTTTTACAACTCGTTAGCACAATTTTCCCGCTACTAACTTCAGAATGATTTTTTGACTGAAAAGCATCATTCACCTAAATAATTTACATTGCACTGCGCACTAGGGACTACAACTAGCCCCAAGCGGATTTACGGAAACAAAAAAAAGAAGCAGGAACGCCGTGTACTGCACTGGCCTGATTCAATTACCCTGTACTTGTGCCTTATGGTTTACATTGGAATTATTGGTGTGTTGAACCTTCGAACTTGACCCCTAGCAATGACCCTTGACCTCGAAATCTGATATAGAATCTTCCATCTCAGTAATAAATATTTCCTCATCGATACAGCTTCTACATCAGTGTAGCAGCAATAAGGCCCTAAGATATCACAGCTCGCGTGTCATTAACATTGCCATGCTCAACACTCTCCACTTAGACCAACTATTGATATGACTAAAATGTTTCATCGCGAACTTCTTGGTCGAAGAAGAATACTAACTATTTTCGATTATGACGATTACTTACATGTTTTTCAAATTATCTCATGATTTCTGAAGATAACATGACGACAGAATTTCATCTAACGCCACACCCAACGGCATTAGTGGTCTATTATGAAACATATCGACAAATCTTCATGTGTTAGAATATGGAATTTTGATTCGGTCAGGAATGTTTGATAAACAATATGTAGCAAAAAATTAACAAATATCTATTTCCATGTCAGTTAGAAAAACATTTTGCCCCAACCCCTAACACATTAAATTTGTCACATTTTTTTGAGAAATCACCAGACCCAGGAAAAACATGGCTGATTTGCGGACATCACCGTGAGCGGTATGCACATTAGCTCATGTTTGATTTCATGATCAACAAGTCAATTGATCAGCGGTCCAAGATTATTAGCTCCCGATGATTAGCAGGATCTAATGATTCTCCACTATTATTATTAAAAATGTAGGAGCGTTCTGTTTTATAGCTGACGTCTTTCAAATATTGAAATGAAGATACATCTTGTATTATTCCATTTTGATTTTGTTCGACACATAGTTGGGTATTATCAAAGAGACAAATTGCTTTGTTTGCGTGTTTGGGTCTAGAGAGAATTATCCTCAATACTGATTGAAAAAATGTGTAAATGGACAGATCTTCGGGATCCAGTGCCTTCGTTGGTCGATAATATTCATTATAAAGTTCATTCGTCTTGTATTAGTTTGTACTTCAAGTAAAATGACGCGCTTGAATACTCAGAAATACTGAGAAATTAAGCTTTGATGTTAAATCTTTTCCCCCATGACCCCCATGTGAAAAAGAATTTGAGTACGCCTTCCTATTCCCACTTAATTTCCCGTGGAATTCGCATTCCAACCAAAAAACCTGACCGCAACTGATAAGCATTTCTCGGATGGATTTTGCTATGTTAAGTAACAAAGAGAGCTTTGTTTGATACTAAAAATAGTTCATTTTATAGTTCAGATAAGTGGAAAATTTTCAAGAGACAAGGCATTTATTGTACCATTATTTCACTACGCAAACTTGCAACACAAACCCATAGCCATAGATGCGATTTGCGAGAAAAATGTAACGAATTTCTGCTATTCCGCTTGAACTAATTAAGCTCCATCAAATTTAAAAATAAAAATTCTTCAGGTTTTGTTTGTTATCAGCACAGGATGTCATAAATTTCAAATATTAAAATATCAAATTAACAAAATCTGTATTAAATCATCGATTGAGGAAATATACATGAAAAAAGAACAACAAACTCCCAAGTTCATAACTCGGTGTGCTGTATCAAAGAAAACATGAAATCTGATATTTGCTTTTCATCGCACAGGAAGTGTTGGTAACGCATACATCACTACTAACCAGCTTAATTCATTATCGAATGTAAACACAGCAATCAAAGTGTCGCTGATAGCTGGGTAGATTGAAAGTCTATAAAATCGCGCTATTCACAACTGATATTGTTCAACACGATACGCATTAAATGTTCACTTCGTCAAATAAACAAATCAAGTGATGCATGTATTTAATGCAAATGAATAGTTGTCACCAGTCATCTATAGAGGCAGGCCAGCCTAGTTGAACAAGAGAAGTTAGTAGTCTAAGGAGCTTCACCGAAATGTAAAATTGTATAACCGTATCTGAAGATCCAGGAGGGTGCACGATTCGGCCGCTCACTAAATCCTATACTGCAAGATTCATTTAAATTGCAGGAAAAATTACTAGAAAAATCTTGCTAGATTCCAGTAAATGTGCGAGCGTAAATTACTTCATTATAGTTTTGCTCCCAACCTCTTGATAAATAGGATAAATAGCATGCAGCGTTGGAGATGAATGCTGTGCTAATATTTGTTGTGGATTTTAAAAATATATCAAAATACAGGGTGATCGCGATCTTCCCGCCGTTTTTTACCGCTTTGATTTGAATGAATCAAAACAAATTCAGTGTCTCAAATCATGTTCTATACAGTGGAAACAAACAATGACTTACAAAATCAAAGATTCTGTTCGAAGTGTCCTCCATAGGATTCCTCGGACAACTTGCATCGACGAGTAAATGATTCATAAGCCTTTCGAATCATCGATTTCGGAATGTTGTCAAGTAAGTCCATCAACCTTTCCTTCGATGTCGTGGCTGTAGACGGTCTTGGGGGCTTGTGCAATTCGTTGCGGATGTATCCCCAAAGCCAAAAGTCACAAATCGAAAGATCTGGACTTCTTGGAGGCCACTGGATAGACACACCACGACCAATCCATCGGTTGAGTTGATTGTCGAGTAACTGTCGAACCACTATCGCAAAATGGAGAGGAGCTCCATCTTGTTAATAAAATTTTCTTTTATGTCGATGTTGCTTGAGAAGTGGGATGAATGACGTGAGTATGAAGAATACTTTTGTAATGCTCTGAGTTCATGGTCGTCTCTAACAGTTCATACGCAACCCCAAAGTCAGGTGACACCATAGCCCAGCACGTAATACCAGGTGAGCGCAGCGCCTTGTCTTTAGCAATCATCTTCGGATTATCCATGGCATACACGAAACGGTTGTGTTTGTTGACGTAGCCATTTAGGTGGAAAGTTGCTTCGTCGCTAAAGCAGATGTTCTTCACTTCTAACTCTGTTAGGACAATCCTGCAAAAATTCAACCGTTTCCCTGGATCGTCTGGAAGCAATTCCTGAACAGATACCATCTTCCATGGCTTCA
This sequence comes from Prostheceraeus crozeri, assembly GCA_907163375.1. Taxonomy (NCBI): domain Eukaryota; kingdom Metazoa; phylum Platyhelminthes; order Polycladida; family Euryleptidae; genus Prostheceraeus; species Prostheceraeus crozeri. The sequence continues at coordinate 187,927 of CAJQUW010009565.1, forward strand.
AACCCTCTTCCTTTAAAATCTTGTTGACAGAGGATTGCGCAACACCAACTTCTTGGGCAAACCTTACGCTGTGATAGGAATGGGCCGTCTCCAAATGCGGCAAGGACATCTTCTTTCTTTTCTGTCGATAATCTTCTCTGTTGATGATCACCAACAGGCTTCCGAGGTAAGATGGTCAGAGTGTCTAAGAGTCTTGCTTTCCAATCACGAAGGGTGCGTGCTGGTGGTGGCTCTTTTCCAAATTTCTCAAAAAACATTCGCCTGGCTTCTTCACAATTGAAAGTAACTGAGAACGATGCAATTGATGCGATTTCACTGCTGTTTAGATTGCGATATTCCATCGTGCGCGTCTCAGAAGTAAATGAATTTGATTACATTTGATAAGATTTGAAATTTGAAACGTAGATATCTATGAATCACACACTTCATCTATACCTTTGAATAAACTGTGAGAAGATTAATAATGGAGTGTTTTCATAATTTGATAAGATTTGAAATTTGAAACGTAGATATCTATGAATCGCAAACTTCATCTATACGTTTGAATAAACTGTGAGAAGAATCGGCGGGAAGATCGCGATCACCCTGTATATATCAGACTACAAGCTCTCCGTAGCGCTTTCTTTTCTTCTAGAAAGCGACAAATTTTGTCTTGAAGGCATTAATTCACTCACTTAGCAGCTAGTCAGTAATTTCTGCTTCTTAATTTCAATTGTTATTTCACGAGTTAAACAATTAAGTTTTTGCACTTATAAGTAATTTCTGACTTTTGATTATTTTTCTTAGTTAGAATTAATGCAATAACTTTTTAACATTTAACTTTTAATATTTAACAATATAATTGCAATTTCACACACGAACAAAGGAAAATTTTGTTGATTGGTAACTCCAGGTCATATCGCTTCAATGAATCCTTCGTTAGTGAAAAGATTTGAGCCCTTCCCCTTCGGGTCGCTACACCATGTCATTAGCCATTGAGCCACGGAACTTTATTAACTTCTAGACTCATGGATCAACATATTCAGTCAGCTAAACCCCGAAAGCAGGGAATAAATAATTCCACCTACATGCAAAAAGCACGAGGAAAATAACTTCAAACATTGTTTTGCGTTGGAAGATGATGCACGATCAATTCTGCCGACGGAGATGAAAGTAATGTTTGTTTCACTAGTAGAAATTTGCATTCTCAAGTTCTGTTATTGAAACCAGTATTAATTGCTCTTTAAAGCAACTACACGTTCGATTTCAGAGCTTAGACAATAACCAAAATTATTTCTGATTACTTTAGTATTGATTCAATACTGAGATATGATATGTAAACTCTCTGATTAGAAAGCTAAGTTACTCTCATTTTCTCCCTAACTTCAAACCGACTTGTTCTAAAGCAGTTAAATAAGTGCACTACTTTCTCGTTTCATTTTCGACTCACGCGTAATTGATAATACATTTAATGATGAAAATTAATCCACGTGTTCAAAATACAACACTTCTAGTTACTTTTCATGAAGAATTGAAGCAGTGAGAATCTTTTTCAATAAGAGAAATATACTGCAGACATAGACTGTGTGACTTCGATTTGTTTTTATAGATGATTTTTCATAATTAATATTTAATGATGAGATTGCAACGTTCCCAATTGTCGTAAATGTAAAATTTTATCTTCCACAATTATTCAAAGATCATGTCTTCATTTGAATTCATTTCACCTACCTAATGAATTTGTGACTAATCACTGAACGCAAGATTTACAAATTTGAATGAAGTATGACTGGACGGGTGAGCATCGGCTTTCAACTTTAAGAGACGAAATGCGAATCCTGACCGAGATACGTGTAGATTACTTCAAGTGATGAATTATCTTAAAAATCATGGAGGCTGTTTTCATTTATTCACATTTCCATAATTAGTTCTAATTTTCTCTTTTAATTTCTCGTCTGATAACATTTTCTGATTAATTCGCATAATTGTACTTGTAAAAATGATAGATTCCATTTCCATTGATCCATTGAATTGAGCATCAGGATTAGTTTTTATATTATATATATATTACATTATTTATATATATTATATATTAATTATATTATTATATATATTATATTACATATACATTATATTTATATTAGTGTTATGGATCGATTTTTTTACCGTAACCGACCGTACAGAAATTTTCCATAAAAGTGACCAACCGCAACCATGGGAGTTTTCACCGAACTAGCCACAACCATGGGAGTTTTCAACGTAACTAGCCGCAACCACGAGAGTTTTCACCGTAACTAGCCGCAACCACGAGAGTTTTCACCGTAACTAGCCACAAACACGGGAGTTTTCACCGTAACTAGCCACAACCATAGGAGTTTTCACCGCAACTAGCCACAACCATGGGAGTTTTCAACGTAACTAACCGTAACTAGCCGCAACCGTTGGATTTTTGACCTTAGCTAACTGTAACTGCGAGATTTCTAACCGCAAATAAACACAAACAATGGGTTTTTTAACCGTAACTAATCGAAGCCAGCCACAACCGTGGGATTTTTATCCATAATCGACCGTGAATCACAAAAACACACATACAGTATATCCGACCAGTATTCGACTGTTTACCGCATGGATGTGCAGGTTCTTAGAATGAATGCTCTAAATCAGTAATCTGCTGGTCATGTTAATAGACTAAGCAGTGTGCATCCTTAGGTACTTGAGGTAATTTAGTCCAGTCCTTGCCAAGTGCGGCGCATTCCTCCTCTACGTCTGCACCACTGCACACATAGGTGAGTCTCACTCAGACCAACCACTACGAGATTTTGTTCCATCGTCAATGTCGCGCATAGGACATTTATGTCTACCGCCATCTAAAACTTCTCGTAGGCTTCATTCATTTTCCATGGATTTGTTGTACTGTGAATAAAATTATCCCTGATGAGTTAATCTCTGTCTTCGCTGGTTTTATGTGTCGTTACTTTTTCTCTCCTCTATAATGTTTCTAAATAAGAAGTGTGAAGGCTCTACTGTGACGCTATGATTTGCAATGAATCCCAAGATTCCAGTTGGATAATAAATTTCGACTTCTAAAAAATGTCATATCACCAACATAGAAATTAATCAATGTTTAAATTTTCAATTAAGTCGATTAACGATGATTATCCAATCAAAAGGAAATTTTCTTGTTGCCGAAGACTCCAAACAATAAAAAAATAAAAGAGAAAGCATGTTCTATAGCAGCACTGGTTCTCGTGTATTTCTCCGTTTCATTTTAATCATATTTAATAGTAAATTTAAGTAAAATGATGAATTCGGATGCGATAGTTTGCACACTATTTGTAAAAGTAAAACAAATCACTATCTGTATTTAATGATCTTTAGTTACAACTGTTAACATATGAAACTATGCTGCAAGCAACACATGATCACACAAGCAGGTGCCTTTGCCTGAGGTATAACACACACAGTAGAGGGTGAAGCGGTTGAATAATAAACACAATTGTATCAATTAGTGCATAGCAGCTGTCAGCCGACGTTAAGTCTAACATATTTAATCAATTATTACAAGATTTTTACAATTACATGCATATCAACGCCGCATTGAAATAAACTGCAAACAGAATGACTAATTCATGTTCCAAAGAGTTAGAGATGAGTAATGTCGCTGCAAAATACAAAATCTTTTTATGTATCCTAATTCATACTGTTCAAAAATGCAATACGGAAGCGACAGTTTACATGAATCAAACCTATGTTAACGTTCTTATGAAATCAACAAAGTTATGTAGAAAATTATCAAAATACTCCAGGGATTTGCAAGTTGTGGGATTCGCAGCAGAAAAATCCCTCAATGTCTTGGCTCATGCTGAAATATGATATGGTGATGTCACACTTGGTGCAGCGGTCTAACTTTTCATACAAATTTTCACCATTAATTTATTCTACAAAGGGGCGATTCTTCCAATGTTGAATGTGACACGTGACATTTTTTCATTGGGAATTTGATGATGTCTGCTGTTGCTAATCAAGATGTGCCTCTTTTTACAAGCACAGTAAACATAATAATTGGTGAAGGGCTTCTTGCCATTATGCAATACGCTTTCGCCGTTTAGAGATTCTCTGTTATGAGACTTCTCTATTTTGACACTTCGTCATTATGAGGTTGAGTCCTTTACATAATATTTTTCACATAATTCAGTTGACCTAAATGAAAAAGAACGCCCATACAGCTTTATGCTCTTGATAACAGTAAACAGAGTTCAGCTGAAGTTTCCCCATCACGAGAGAAAAAAATTCTCTACTGTGTTTTCCTTTTATTTATATTTGATGTTTTCTAAATGTCAATCGATACGTAGAGTCACTTAAGTTCAATGCTAAATTGTGTTGAATTAAAAAGTCAAATGCATGAGATAATTGGTGTGAAAATAGTCTCATCAAAGCAAGCACCAAGTGAATCTGTTGGCAGACAGACTCGAACAATGGACTTTATGCACTTCCGTACTGAAGTGCGTCCCTTAACCAACTGAGTATCGTACCATCTGTCAGACAATTTGTATGGCAGTCTTTAGTCAATCTGTGAAAGCACCAAAGGCCGGCGGCTCAATTAATGCTGGTTGGATCCACTAACCGAAGGAAATTTCTTGATTGCTTACAAGGGGATTACGACGACTTCATTTAATTGTCATTCAACTTAACGTTAACCCAACAGTCCCATTTTTGAGCGATTTCTCGAAACAAATGTCGGTCTACTTAAACTTTAGTATACTTCTTTTCAAGGAACAGAAAAAGTAATTCTTCTTATAGATAGGTGTATGTCGATGATAGCTGTAGAAGCCATCAGAGCTCTCAGTTTTTGTTTAAAAATCTGTGATCAGCTTGTCACCCAAACAAAAATATTTTGAGCTCGTACAACGGTTTTTGTGAATATTTGTTGTCTTCAAAGATACCGTTTCTGCTTACCCTAGAGACATGCATAGCGGAATGATTGAAATACATTCAATCCCGCTTAATTTGGGCGACTTATGCTCAGCAGGAACATTTATATCATGAAACGATATTCCAGTTTGTTGGGGAGCCTGTTTAATTGGGTCAAAACTGCTTTAACATCCGAATAATGCGGAATTGACTGTATTGCTTCAAGTTAATACATCATATCTTGATGAAACAGTCTCAGACGGTTATAATCAGACAATTCAACTAAATATCAGTTAACAAAGAGATGAAAATTGTTGTGCAATTAAACAGTGAAGGAGTCTGAAAAGTATCTCAGACTTTTTCAGAAGTGAGTCTCTAATCTTGAGAGTGCTAAGTCGTAAATGAAGTTATAAAACTGCATGGGATTTACGCTCCATTCTCATGTAGGCGTAATAGGCAACTGATCTTATTAATCGGTGACCATTACTGTCTTGGCACCTGAATAAAATTCCAATACTTAGTTAGTTTCTTTATGGAGATAGTTCACAATTATAGGAGTGCTACTTACCGCGCAAATACGTTCTTTCACGCCGTTGACAAGCATATTGGTTTAGTTCACGATAAGGTTCAATCTTGGATGATACAATTATCAAAAAATGGCTTAAGATGGATAGGAAAAGACAGTTTGACGCGCTGCTCTGACTTTCGCCGACCTTTCAGACAGGTCTCATCCATGCGCGATGTTTTTGTGACAGAGTGCACACAAAAGCTCAAATCACACTTTAACAACAGGGTTACGCAAGACTCTATGAAGAATTGCAGCGCACTGCACAGAGAATAATACCCTGAGCTAGCTTTTGTTGTCACTGGTAGGAAATTATGTTATTTAACGGCTGCACCGAGAATAATTATCCACCTTAACATGCTACTAACAAGTTGATTAGAGATCTGTCCATGAATCGAATGTCAAATCCCTCTTGAATTATTCCAAAATGCGAATTATCCGATAGATGACGTATGGAATAAAACCGACAATTGTGTGAAATAAAATAGTAGTAATGAGAAGATCAGTTAAGTAATTAAAGAATCTATCACACAAGAGATTGTGAACGGAGTTTGGTAACGCCGTTGCAACTCTTCAGTAGACTATGACAGGGAACAGCATTGGGAAAAGGAAAGCATTGCCGTTCCCCTATTTCACCCAAAATGTATTTCACATTAGGGAGAAATTCATAGCGTGTGGCGCAGAAAGATGGACAGTAAGGAATCAGGACTGAATCAATTCGACGTCTCAATTCCATTAACACAAGTAAAAAAATCAACAAATTAATCTTTTTAAAACCTCTAAGAAGATGATTAACATTTAGATAGCGTTTCTTTGAGTAGATCAACTTGTAAAGAGTTGACGCGCGTGATCCCTATTTATCTCACCGGCATCTCTATTTTACTCGTTCACAAATTTCCCAATCCACCATTTGTCAGCGTTTCTATGGGAGTTGGGAGAAAAATGAAACAATTTTTGAGGGGCAATTCCATAGAGAATAAACAAATATATTTCATACCGGATTATGAATTAAGCTAAGCATGAGATATAGAGAAGTCAAATAATTTCAACAACGAAAAATTTGATGCTCACATGGTAAATTTTCTCTAAGAATGCGGAAATAAGTAGCGAAGATTATGAATGACAAAATATTTGAAGCCATTACTTTATGGACATAAGCGTATGCTGACTTTTAGAAAACAGGGCCAAGTGTACCGAAAATATGCTCATATCTAGGGAACCTAGTTCGGCAGGCCTCCCACGCGAAAATTGTCAATATCGATGAATACACACTAAATCTTAATAGTGCGCACTAAATGAGCAGTACAGATTTCTATAAATATCTTTCGTATATTTCTACGCAATTGTTGTACTTGTATGACACACTTTGAGAACAAGTTTTGAGGCAGGGTTATTATGAAAATCAAGGGCAAGTTAAGCGGTGGAATCTAAACATGGGGAAAACAAGCTGATCACAAACACAAATATGGAAATAGAATTTGCTGTCATTGATTCATGGTCATGAATGATACCGGGTATATAATATGAGCAAATGTCAGTCCGAGAACAGCATCGAGAGGCGAGTACTTTACGTCATAAGCGCCTTATATGTTTTCAGAAGATACACGGACTACTTTTCGTTTTTACAAGTGGACAGCAAAATGCCCTAACAGTCCAATTAATCTTGAACGTGAGAATCTATATTTCACATAAATAATTGCAACTACTGCACTCAGTACACAACTAATCAATTTCGTATCAAACACGAAGGAAACGCTAATTATGAAATCAGCATTGTAGACTGCTCGTAACTGCAAGTTACATACGTAATAAACTGCAAGTATATTTGCTATCATCAGCATTGTGGAGGCAATTATGATAAACATCGAAGCAACCTAATATCAATCATACAGCAGAGTATAACGGAATGTACTACTTACTAAAAGTCTTTTATGAGAGAGTGCGATTCTATCCGCCTATGAATTCCGGAGACTTATGCTATTGTTCTTTACTTCAGATAACAAGTGAATTTAATCTTGAACGCAGAACAGAAACATTCAACAAAACTATCGACACCGTCGCGGGGTCTGAAGAGCATCGGGATTGAAGAGACCAGATTCTATTGCTTGCTTAATTCATAAAGCCCTCCTTCGCGCACTCAACTGTAGTCTTTGCATTACATTTACCTACCATCAGGGGCAAGGCCCGCTTGCTCCCAAACCCTCATTGAGCACGCCAGTGGTAATGGACAAAAATAGGTAGGATTTTCACAAGCATGACCCTAGCAAGGTAGTATGTATCGGCTTAGAAGCGGTTAATGGTCGATACAGGAGTGGGAGGAATTGATAGCTCACTTCTTAAAAAATATATTCGATCTTTCTTGATGTTAGCCCATCAACGATTTCTCGTTTGATTGTAAATTCTCATGGTATGATGATTGTTGATTTGGTATTGCAGACAGATTGCATTTTTTACAATAGCGGAGATGAAGTGGAGATGAATATGGAAGATATTTGGTCTCAAGTTCTCAAAAGATGGAAAATCATTAATAGACATTATGGCGAAACATATGTTAAACCTTCTACATGTAATCGTGACTTAATCAACGATATACTATATTTCCTCATAATCGTCCACTTTTAAGTGGACGTTTATTAGCGGGCGGTGTTTAATAAAATGTGTGATTTCCACTTATAGTCCAGCAGCCACGACGAGTTTCTGCAGGGAACGAGGCCAAAAGTGAGACTTTCACAGAATGATGCACACCCTATACCTACTACGAATCGGCACGTCTGCCGAGTTCTAGTGAGTTCCTCTTCTTGTCAGACAGGATCAAAGAAAAACACATGTAAATCCAATGGGACGCAGATTGCAGGTTTGGCTAAAATGAAATTTTTTATGTTTTCTCTGATTAAACGAAAACTATTAAGCCCAGAGTCATAATTTTTGAAATGGAATGTCTTCAGGTCATTTCCTTTCATCTTCATGCACCCCTGTCTATATAGATAAACGCATTTAGATTTGGCGAGCCTCTTAATGTCGGCAAACACAAGCATTTTGAGCTACTTTATCTACATTCAACCACATTCTCACATAAATTGCCGATCAGATGCATGATAATAGCACATGCACATAATAGGAAATGACCTGGAGACATTCCATTTAAAAAATTATGACTCTAAGCTTAGTACTTTTCGTTTAATCAGAGGAAACATAAAAAAATTCATTTTAGCCAAACCTGCAATCTGCGTCCCATTGGATTTACATGTGCTTTTCTTTGATCCTGTCTGACAAGAAGAGGAACTCACTAGAACTCGGCAGACGTGCCGATTCGTAGTAGGTATAGGGTGTACATCATTCTGTGAAAGTCTCACTTTTGGCCTCGTTCCCTGCAGAAACTCGTCGTGGCTGCTGGACTAATACATGCACATAAGCTGAGCTATTACTGATGCTTTGATTGTTTCTAAAAATCATTAATGGTGATTGCTTCGGGATTTCATCTTTCGATATTATCAGTGAATCCTGTGAAAGACTTTAAGCAGCTTCGTTTTCGGTCGAAGGGCAGGAGTTGTCGAAAGGATTACGAGACATTATGGAGAGGAAGGAGATGGTTGCCGATGATTATGTAATCGACAATTTTGACGAAAGATCTTCAGTTGCAACTTCTATATCCATCTGACATTGTTGGAAATGTGCGCAGATTCTTAAGTTTTCTCGGTGAATTCACGGATTGATACACCTGTGTCAGATCAAATTGAGTAAAGTTCTTCCGTTTTCCTGTGTCTGATGAAAGCCCACACGTTCAACAAGATTGCATTCCTCATATAAGATTGACACTTTACTAAGGAATGCCGGGTGAACAGTATCTGAGAATAGTCGAAACTTGGAAATGCATGTAGTATATTCCAGAAAATAACGGATGTAAGTTGCACAATTTTATGATTTTCTGATGTTTAATGATGGAAAGCGTCGCTGGCTGTAAGCGATAGCGTAATGCACATCAACTCAAATAAGACTTCTGATCAGTTAACAATAATCCAAACCACATATTTTTGGTTGAAAAATGGCAGATAAGGTACATTTCAAATGCAAAATATGAGCAAGTGGTAGTAACATTCAGCATTTTTTGGAAGTATTACATGTTATGAATTACAGGGGTGGGCCACCATATTTGGATCGGTGACACATTTTGTTACATTTCGTCACATACCGATGGGTGCAAGTGTCATATTTTGTTACATGCTCATTGACATAAAAGTCACATTGTATCACATCGGCCCAACCCTGGGATTATGCTTCAATGGTATTCATTCCTCTCTTTACTGACTCTGAAATCTACAGTATTCACTATCCTTACAATGCCTAATAGACATAAGCCTAATCTGTTTTGGTAGGCGGTGGGATAACTACCAAGATGGAATGTATGATAAACATGACTGAATCAGCTACAAGGATAACAGAAGTCAAAGCATACGCCTAGATATTTGAGTAATATTAAAATCTTGTCTCACAATAGTTATTCGCTTTTACAACCGAGCGGGAGTAGGACTACATGCTAGATAATATTTCAATTTTATCTGACTGTAACACGAACTTCATTGATAGCTGACAGCTTGAAACTCTAAGAAGACGACCTAATTTATTATCTGTGGCCATTCAAAGAAATGGCATGCAGCCATTATTTTAGCTAAATCCATCAATATCAATAAATGCTGCTAGGCCTACCTAGATCATAGTGTACATATTGGCAAAAACCATCCGGGTCTGTTTCGGGTCGAAGTGTCACTGTCATCCGGGTTCAAACTTTGACCTGGATTCAACTCCTGATTCGAAAGAGGTTCAAGGATCGATTATGATGGAGAAGATGGGTCTTAAATAATAAAATAACCAATTACATAATGGATGGATGGCCACCCGTGAATTTTAAATTTAAAATGCGAGTTCCAACTGATGTTTATCCTGCTCCTTGTATGAAGCATAACGGTGTTCAAGTGTAAATCACAAGAGCATATCGGCGTTAAATACTCATTTACTTACACTGTATCACAACAAGCAATTCATATGAAGCAGTAAAATCTGGCTGACGATTGTTTGATATTCCCATGTAGAAAAGGCTATTGAAGGAAGTTTATCAAGTTACACTAAACAAGAGCATCATTTGATTTTCCACAGAATCGATGATTTGATAAGCATATTTGAGGAGGCATGGAAGTGAGTTACTTACAGAAACGTTGAAAATGAACGTGATTTTGTTACAGAATGTTACATTGATAACATTTTACTGATTTATCTTACAATTCATTGCAAAGATTAAGGACAGAAATGAATTCAAGAGTGAAATCTCATGTCTTTAACTTTGTGTTTTCATTTAGATATATTTAAATACATCATAAATAATGAACTAATTCTTAAAAATTTAAAATCGAATAAATCAATTAAAATAAATGCTAATTTTGTTATGAACATCGCAAACTATGCAATCTTCCCCATTATACAGGGTGAGTCAAAAAAAACGTTATTTACCTTTTGTGGGATATCTATTATAAGTTACAATAAAATGCAACAACAGGCGGTTATGAACATTGAAAAAGCTGCTCCTCACAAGCTGTGGTTACAACAGCGACTCAAACTGAGCACCTTCCTGCTGAATGCAAAGAGAGCATCGTCGAACAAATGAGTCATAGGCCTTCATGCAGGCGTTAGATGTAAAAGAAGTAATTTCCTCTCGAATGCAGGCTGTCAGTTCTCTCGTATTTCTTGGCAGTCGCGCATACACTCGGTCTCTTAACGCTCCCCACAGGAAGAAGTCGCAAACAGTAAGGTCTGGAGAACGGGGTGGCCACTCAACTGGTCCTCTTCGACCAATCCACCGACCCGTCAGATTTTCGTCGAGGATTCTTCGACTTGCGTTGCTGTAGTGGGGAGGGGCTCCATCCTGTTGATAGAATCTGCTCTGGTTTTCGTTTCGTCGCAAGAAGGGAATAACATGCTGTTTCAGAACATTGCAGTACCGATCGCTGTTCATCGTTAGTTCACTGATGTCGTAACTCAGCACTCCAGTATGGTCTATCATGGCCCATACAGTGACAGATCTCCGGTCATGAAGCTTTTCGACGAAAGCTTTAGGGTTCTCAGTGCTCCAGTAGTGCAGATTGTGCTTATTTACAGTTCCATTCACATGAAAGACAGCTTCGTCGGAAAAAACTATTCGGAGATGGAATTGAGGATGCTGAAGTGAGGAATTGAGGATCCATTGACAGAATTCGAGACGTCGGTCGTGATCGTCATCTGAGAGTTCCTGGACGAAGGTTGGCTTATAGGGATGATACTTTTTCTTATGAAGACAGCGAACGACGCTACTTTTGCGAGACTCCAAGCGTGTTGCTTATGCGACGCGTAGAAACGTTCGGGTCATCTTCAATTATCGGCTTGATGGAGGTAAAGATATCGTCACCTGTAGCCGTCACTGGACGACCACTTCCATTTTCACGCTTATTCATATCCCCATACGTAAGGAATTTCTTCATCCAACGATGGACTGTCGGTGGAGGTGGGGCTTCCTCATGAAATTCATCCATGTATTTTCTCCTTGCTTCGGACACATTGTTGAATGTAACCGCCCATGCAACAAGCCTTGCCTTCCTTTCCATCATAGTTTGGCATGAATGAAGCACTAAATGAATACTTGTACATACACTTGTATAAACTATGTACAGAAGCCATTCGTTCGATGATATGAATTCGAATTTTTGAACTTAGAGCATTGATTTGGTGCTTGGATATGGAAAATAAAACCATAGAAATTCAATCAGTCAACTTGAGAAAGAAATCAGAATGACAATTCAGATAGATTTTTCACAAACTTCAAATAACGTTTTTTTTGACTCACCCTGTATATAGAGATAAAATAGTAACTGACAATATGAAACTTACATGAATTTTCAAAAATCTGTATTTGAGTTGTATTTAGCACGGCTTAATCCCAATGCAATCAAACATACTCGTAACAGTGTCTTAAGACGTCATCATGCGATAACTGATAAAAACATATAGCTTGACGATTATCAAAGTAATTTACTATCACTTTCCAGCGGATACCCAAAAATCAAATTCTCTTGAAGTGGAATTAAAATTTTAAGTTGCTATTCATAATAACAAGATGTTCGAGCTAGTAAAAGCTGATTACATTGGAGTGAGCACACGCCAATTGTCTTGTACATTGACTAGGAATCAGAGGGGTTTTCGGAGCTCAAAATTGCCCGAGGAAAATAGGATTAAACCCCTCGGTCGTCTGCCCTCGATCAGTCATTTGGTATGACGGTCTAAATGAATTTTCAAAGGATGTCAGCAACACTTTTACGATCATCAAGATTGCAGAGTGCCAGTTGACCGAGGCATTGGATGGAAGAAATATGTCTTCAGACTTGAACAATTTAAGCATAAAAAATCCTTGGTAGCCGCAGACACTGCGCTTCGCCTTGCTAGGGCTAGTCAGAATACGGCTAGGAAAGACCCAAATGACCCACTTTTGATGACTATAACTCGTGCATTCATCGCTCATAATTTTATTCATTCGAATTACAATATGAAATGATGACTCAAAGCTGGCATTTTCAACTACATTGATATCGATTAGTCTAAACTTCATCGAAAATCAGTGGTCTATTCGCGCACATAGTACGTTTTATGCAGATCCAAAGATCCACTGCGATGAAACAATCATGGTAGAAGAATATGCGTCAGGCTAGGTCACAGGTTTTAGTACAATTAACTTTAAAAGTCTGGTGCAAAAGCATAATGTACAACAGCTAAATGATACGGTGTGTAATACATGTCCCATTTTCCATTGTACAAATTTTGCTACTTATGTGTTAGTCGCAGAAATAGTATGAATCGATTGAATATTTTGATGAGAATATATGAATATTATAAAATTATCTTTAGCCATACCCATCAACCGAAAATAGAAATAATGGGCAAAATTTTAATAATGTAGGCATTCTATTTACCACTCTTTCGAAATACATCGTAACACGCACTCGTGAATGGCAACAGGAAACTACAACAAGTTTTCCATTGTAGAATAGGCAATATTTCGAAAACTAATTTTCTGTACCAAATATGGTCAGGTTAGGCCGTTCAGTCACTAGTTATACCTTATTCACTAGTATAAGCTCTTTCGTCGCCTGCAGGGTGTGAAGAATGCTCCTGTGCGTATGGTAACAGGCGCTCGCAAACGTGAGCACATAACTCAAATTCTGCATCAGCTGCATTGGCTCCCAGTGTGCCACAGAATCACTATTCGGATGGCGGTACAGGCCTTCAAAGCCATGAATGGAATGGCACCACGACATTTGATGGAAAAATGTTACCCTACGGAGGGTCACAGCTCTCACGACATGAGATCGAGTGATCTGAGAACATGTGAAGTGCCCCGAACACGCACTCGCCTGGGTGACAGAGTTTTCGCCGTTCCTCCCTTTACATCTCAGGGACAATAACTTGACACTCTCCAGCTTTCGTCGGTTGTTGAAAACCTATCTGTCCGAAAAGAGCGCCTTGCAAAATTGTATTGTGCGCTACACAAGTACTTTTATAGATAAATAAATAATTCGACGGCATGTGTAGTTTCAATCAAGAGGTCTCCGTTCATGATACGAACACGATCGTTTTTCGTGTCGTGTTGAGCCTCGTCATTTGTTTTCGTGTTCGTGCTTCTGCAATGCGATTCTTGCACTATTTTCGTGTTGACAAGGATTCGAGGTAAACGTTTAGGTCGAGGTAATTTGATAACTTAACCTGTTCTAGCTGAAGAAAAGCTCCCGATAAATCATTTATTGTACTTGCACGAATAGATCGGCTAAGGGCGCGATGCAGTTGACCAATAGATGGCCAAGCCGCGAGTATTACCGGCCTCCTAAGCGCACCCTCTGCAGTGGTGGACCGAGGGCGCAGCCCAGTACCCGCACCTAAGGAGAATAGCTTGTGCGAACTATCGGCATCCACCCCAGGCACCTTCACTGCTTGTACCACTTGTATATACTAGAGGTCTGTACTGGGGATTTAATTCAAAATTTCGTGCGGGTCATGTAAAAATAACATTGATTCAGAACCTTGACGACGAATTGCTCATTTAGAAAAACTAGGCCGAACACATTTAAAACCACAATATGGCAGTTAATGAAAGTCAATTTACGTCGCAAAACAATTTCTTCTTGTGACTGGCACCGACCGTCTACAACCATGTTTGCAAATGAAAACCATGTGTTCCAAAATGGCAGACCTAGAGGTCTCATAAGCGTCTATATTACATTTGTGGTGAAATTGTGCTCAGGATGTACAAAACCACACATGCTACTGATAAGCAAATTACAAATGATTGATAGGCAAAGAATACATTTCCAAATTTTGTGAATTAAACTTCTTTTAACATGATAACAACCGGCCGACGCTGCCCTACCAACTGATTTAAGACGTACACTGGGCTGGTCTTGAAATTGGAGATAGCCGAGCCGTAGATAGATGCAAAAAACCGGCTTGTCCTGGTCAAACATCTTAGAGCCGTTTTTATTAAATATTATCTTTGAGACAAGAATTTAATACATTTCTGCCAGCATTGGAAAATTCACTCAACTCAAAGCATCAGCTCATGCTTCATCAGAGTTGGTTCATGATGACTTGCATGCACACTTGCAAACAATGTTGTTTTTCCATGGAAGCTATAAACGAGACGTGATTTCCATCATACTATACGACCCGACAGAACCCACCGATGCCATGCCACCGATGCCTATCATGGCACTGTACTCCGCAAGCAGACTCGACAGAACCCGCCGCTGCCTACCACGGCACTGTACCCCACACGCATACCCGACAGAACCCGCCGCTGCCTACCACAGCACTGCACCGCGCACCCAAACCCGACAGAACCCACCGATGCCCACCACGGCACTGTACCCCGCACGCAGACCCGACAGACCCACCTATTTCAAAAGCTTAGGTTTGACGCTACCTATATTTGAACCCAAGTCTCCCAGACGCAGAGTGAACACTCTACCACAAGGCCACTGCGACGGTCATGAGTTAAGATGCAAAAAAGCATTTCATAGACAAGAAAGCAATAGGATTGTACTTTATAAGATGCGATAAAGTAGGCTGGCTTCGGCTAAATTTTCTTGAGCCGTGTAAATCTCCTAATCCTGTACGGCTTCTATCTGTGGATTACATTATAAAAATGGTTAGTAATGATTATTCAAGGCTCACACAAACGTAGGGGATTTGTAATTCAGTTGTCAGTTGTATTAACAGGTTACACACAATTATGCAATCTTTCAGTAAAGAAAATGCCACATCAGAGGTAAACTTCAAATCGCATAAATCATAAATTTAGTCATTTGTCACTCAATGTGATATCAAGACTATCCGTTTGATGGTATCTATGAATGCCGTTGTTTCAGATAACAAAGCGCAAACGTGCATTTTCAGCAAACTTCTAATGACCATTACCGTCAAACTATGGGTTTGTTCAAAGCATACAAGGTGAAGTCCGGATCTTTTAGCAGAGGTTTTTAGAAATAATGAGAAGAAAACTACAACATACCTGCTTCGTTGAAGACTGGATGAAGTCAGAACAAAAATCATTGTCACAATATGAACAGAAGACATATCACAACATTTATGAGAAAATTCATTTAATCTTTTATGAAATGCATTCAGAAAATCGTTAAGTATAAGAATTGAATCCAAAGGCCTTTTACTACACCCTTTCCATTTCTATTTCAGATATTTCCAATTGAATTTCAGATATCTTCAACGTTGAGTTTCTGATAGATATCTGAAATTCAATTTGAGAAATCTGAAATCCATATGCAGATGTCTGAAATTCATTTGGAAAGATCTGAAATCGATTTGGAAATATCTGAAATAGCATGGAAAAGGTGTAGATCTCTTCTGTGAGATTGTTCGTGCTGTTCGTGTTCGATCAGATGTAGCTTTCATACCACTTTATATTTAGGAGGTGGTGGTTCATTTCATCGACGGCTGGATGATATTCGCTCAAGAGTATTATGCATCCATAGATAGTTGAAGAGATAAATTAACTCAATAATTCATAGACATCAAGCCATGATGTCTCTGAGCTTTATCAAGAACTCCAATGTCTTCTGACTCTGGACATAGACATCGATGAGACGACCTGTCGATGAAATGAGTGAAAATCCATGACATGTCGACGAAGTGAACCACAATCATTTTGGAACATTGGGCATCAGTGATACAGAAATTAGGGAAGAGTGTTTACTTCATAGAAATGTACATGTCACCTATGATCGGCCATGATATCATTTTATTTTTTCACAATGAAAATATACCATTTTTTAGTGAAATATACGCAGGCCTACACCGTAAATAGATCTAGTCATACGAATTTTTCGATTTGCACTGCTACTGCTCTTAGCAATGAAATTGAAATTAGATTGCATGCAGCATCAATAGATTCAAAATAATGGAAGACCAAAGAAAGCAGTTTAGTCATACAAAGCTTCTTGTATATCAAAACTTTGGGACATTAGACATCGCAGGTTTTGGTTAAAGCTTTATACACTCGAATTGCAAATATGCCTACAATATGCAGTTGGTTAGGCCAACAGTATCTAAAGTACGAAAAAGGCTAAAAATATTTAGATTACAGTCAAGACTTTAAAAACATCAAGACAGTGTTATTAACGAGTTCAATATTCAATCATAAGCATACTGGAAGTCTGAAGTAAACATCAATATATGAGCTATATACTGTACATGTAGAGCTAATCCCAGAAAGTGGCGGTCTTTATTAACCAGAATTTTAATTATCCAAGTCCGAAATGTCGAGCTTTGACCGTACTCGTTTTGATGATATCATTTTATATAATTTTTCAAAAATAAAATGATATTATTTTATCATTGCCGATCTTTGCATGTCACCATGCTTCTAGGTTACAGTTTTTCTCAATAGAACTTGCTCATTTTAATTCAATACTCGGCAGACAGATGTTACATGTAACATAAACCGGAAGAGCTTGCATATTGCATTTTTGTGTAATTCAATGCTTCGCGTTCAGATACGTGAAAGTGGTAAAAATGAGTCACATTCATGTCTAGCGGGCTTCTTACCCAGCTACTGTAGTAATATCTTTTTATATATATATATATATATAATAATTATTAGGTTCATCATTAAGTGCATATACAATGAAGCAAAATCTTGAAATTTTACTAAATTTCATTAATAGCGAACTCATGTAACATTTGATTTGTAAACTACATTAACTGCGTCCGGTTCATGATAACCAAAAGTAAAGACAAGCACAAGCTGTCATGCTTCATTCACATATAAGTACTGTATAATATCTGGTATACATATTTGGTTCATCATTATTCCATGAGCACTAGATCAATCTTATCTAAATTCTTGACTGATTCTTGCGACCTTATCTTGTAGGAAAATCATGTAAGAAATAGTGAATAGAACGACTAAACCTGAGCTTCAATTGCTTTAATGATCGGCAACTGTAGGTCCTATCACAGGTTACTAATATAAATCTTGTCTTCATTTTGCACTTGGGCACATAGCATGATATCAAATCACATAACACAATGCGAACAGTAATATAAAAACAGAAACATAAATGACTTCATGACAGGAGGGTAGACTATAGGTGAATATCGAATTGTCCCAGCCTGTATAGGCAAGACCGAACTGACTGACAACTTGGTGAGAGTTGCCTGTACTTCCAGTTTGCTAGTGTGGTTTCGTCCGTTTGGGTAACGCAAGGTTAAACAAT
Source organism: Prostheceraeus crozeri (assembly GCA_907163375.1). Lineage (NCBI taxonomy): Eukaryota > Metazoa > Platyhelminthes > Polycladida > Euryleptidae > Prostheceraeus > Prostheceraeus crozeri. Next base: position 206,182 of record CAJQUW010009565.1, read on the forward strand.
AAAGCTCCTTAACTGTACATAAAGCTGCTTCAGAAATTTCACTATTCACACGACAGAGCAAGTATTAAGTCAGTTGCCATTTTGTCTTTTCCACAACAGTACATCTCACAATTTAGTCTTCAGATGTGAGTGAGAGTACGTTTCTTCAGGATCGGACGTTGCTTATTTGAAACACAGAGGCAATATATAATGATGCCAATAATCACATTGTATAAAATGATGTCAATAATGTTAATAAGCTGTTGATTAACTTAAAACTAAATGTTAATGTAAGATAATTAGGGATGAAAAAAATGCCTCTTCGCGAAGGAAGCGAAGGGGAATAAACAACGTGTGTTGCTTCTCCACCTTATTATATATATATATCAAAAAAATAGCCCAAAGAAGACAATCAAAACTCAAGATTTTATCCCGACCGGTTTACGTCCTATCATAGGACTCTTCAAGGGATTAATGCATATATTTTTTGAAATTATAGCACAAGTACATATACATAGATGTCAAAGTTACATTAAAATAATCGTCTATAGGATATCTTCCGGTCATAGAATGCAGGTTTGTTAGTAAAATTAAGGTAATTGTAGCTGTTATAATAATTATGTCCATTATAAGGATCATTATTCCTATTTGAAGTTCTCCAATTATTTTCATTATGATTCATAAGTTCATTTTCCTCATTATATTGTTGAATTCTCCAATTATAGTTAACATTCCTGCAATTTCTGTTTGAGTTATCGTTTCTTTTAGTTACGTTATTATGTTTCTTATTATACATGCATCTGTTGTGAAAGTTTGAAGAATGCAATTGTTTATATACACTTTTGCTTTCACTATTAATTGATATCATGTGTCTCTCTGAATTAAAAAATGATCTCTTCTTCTGCCAAATTACTTTGCTTGTTTGTTCTTCTCCTTCTACCATTTCTCTCCATCGATGTTTTCGGCGGTCTCCTTCCTCACTGTTATAATGTGCATTATAAAAGTCTGATATTTCATCATCTATTTCTTTCACCACTTTGTTCTTAATATGGGCTACCAGTTTTAGTCTCTTTATTTCATATTCACAGTTCTTTAAGCACATTTCTTTTCTTAGTTCTTTTTCTTGTGTAGAATGCTGAGAGACGGGATTTTTAAATAGTTTCTTTGGAATCTTTACGTTTTCACTATTCAAAGCTTTTTCATAGATTTCCGCGATAGAATTGTTTTTCAGGGCGTCGTAAAAAGCGAATTTTCGCTGGTAGGAATGCACTCATGAGTCTTTACATTGTATTTACTGTTGACGTTAGCCCATTTATCTTGTTTTCCAATTTTTCGATTTTATCATATAAAACTTGTGCTTTGTCAGTAGAGGATTGTCTCCATCGGGAGTCCATTAAAAAAATAAAAAAAATAAATGGGCTAACGTCAACAGTAAATACAATAGACTCATGAGTGCATTCCAACTTGACATCAAAATAGATTTGAATACAATAAAAAATGAAACAAGTGGTATCGACAATCTCAAAAAGGAGCTAAAATTGGAAATAACAAACTTATCTAATAAGTTAACGAGAATTGAAACTCCAAAGTTAGATTGGAAGAAAAAGATGAACCAGCGAAAATTCGCTTTTTACGACGCCCTGAAAAACAATTCTATCGCGGAAATCTATGAAAAAGCTTTGAATAGTGAAAACGTAAAGATTCCAAAGAAACTATTTAAAAATCCCGTCTCTCAGCATTCTACACAAGAAAAAGAACTAAGAAAAGAAATGTGCTTAAAGAACTGTGAATATGAAATAAAGAGACTAAAACTGGTAGCCCATATTAAGAACAAAGTGGTGAAAGAAATAGATGATGAAATATCAGACTTTTATAATGCACATTATAACAGTGAGGAAGGAGACCGCCGAAAACATCGATGGAGAGAAATGGTAGAAGGAGAAGAACAAACAAGCAAAGTAATTTGGCAGAAGAAGAGATCATTTTTTAATTCAGAGAGACACATGATATCAATTAATAGTGAAAGCAAAAGTGTATATAAACAATTGCATTCTTCAAACTTTCACAACAGATGCATGTATAATAAGAAACATAATAACGTAACTAAAAGAAACGATAACTCAAACAGAAATTGCAGGAATGTTAACTATAATTGGAGAATTCAACAATATAATGAGGAAAATGAACTTATGAATCATAATGAAAATAATTGGAGAACTTCAAATAGGAATAATGATCCTTATAATGGACATAATTATTATAACAGCTACAATTACCTTAATTTTACTAACTAACCTGCATTCTATGACCGGAAGATATCCTATAGACGATTATTTTAATGTAACTTTGACATCTATGTATATGTACTTGTGCTATAATTTCAAAAAATATATGCATTAATCCCTTGAAGAGTCCTATGATAGGACGTAAACCGGTCGGGATAAAATCTTGAGTTTTGATTGTCTTCTTTGGGCTATTTTTTTGATATATTATTTGACATTTTTGTATATCCCTTTTTACATTATATATATATAATATTATATTATATATTTATATAATTATATGTCTTTATCTCCTTCTAGCTGTCTCTTCATTAGAGAATTTATGTTCACAATTTTCTGCCACATTTTTGTTAATACATCTATATTTATTCAATAAACGTTCTTACAAAGCTACAACGATTTGAAGTCAAGAAATATCGAAATATACTCAGAAAGAAGCCTTCTAATAAATCATAGTTGAAAAGAAAAATCTCCTTCAAAAACCTGCCATTTGGTTTCGTATTATTTATTTGCCTGTGACAGTAACATCATTTATAGCTAGTGCACGTGCAGATGATAATCACTGGCTGATACATGCACACTGCATGCAGATAACTATGAACCGGTAGCAACACTGTAGTTTATTGTCCCTTTTCTATTCCAATTCAGGCCGGAATCGGAATTTCCACCTAACACTCTTGACTGTGTAACTGATGGTTACAATTTAAAAGGGTTGACTTTCACTTAAAAAGGCAAAACGCCTGGAAATCTTTAGAATAAGAAGCTTAAAAATTGAAGTGGAGCATGAGACATAATACTTGAATCGTCACTACTTGTCGGTGATGTTTTGTAGTGAGCTTGACGTAGTAGCGGTCATAAAGCTATCTAAGTCTAGAAGACAGTTTCACTCCACTGCAATTATGAAGGGTGCTATGGAGGTTTATCATTCTATTCAAAACATGCTTCTTGTATGGATGCTTATTTTCCAAAGCGAAGAAATCTGGCCATTCAGAAAAACATGTCTTTTCGTTTTTTTTCAATTGCGGCTTTCTTCTAATTTGTTTTTTCAAACAAACCATGAATATCATACATTAGAATGTTGCTAGCCTATCGAAAACATAAGTATAATAAAAATATGATTATGATAATAATAAAAAGTCAATATTTGTAATTTAATGAAAAAGTTGATGTTTTGATTTAGTTAAAGTGGAATTCAATTGAAATATCTATTTCTAACGCTGACTTGGTTCATCATTATTCCATGAGCACTATTTTCCGTTCATAAAGAGCTGCTTTTCATTTTTTTCCTTTTGATAGATGCATGTACGTAAGGCATAGTATCAATACAGTGTCAGTGTCACAAGTTATCCATCATAAATTCAAGACATCATCACAATGACATAAACAAAATTACCATTGAGTATACGGATACACTTTTTAGAAGAAGGATTTGTCCGCTACACATGAAGATGCATTTAATTGATAAACAAATGAGCCATTACTATTTCAATGCTGTGAGAAATATAAATCAAACTTCTCTTCCAAAGATAAATGAAAGGAAAGAATCAATAATTTACGCGTTTATCGATGCTTGGGTTGAGGAACTTGTTACATAAGTTTGTTATGAATAATCAAGTACGCAACATAGATTTCTCTAGCAAAGTTGCTGCGTATCGAGAGAATTCAGATGATAGAGTGAATGGATTAATCCGATAATCACGAAAAGTAATTGTTAAAGTTAGCAGCTGCCCTTCAATGTATTCATGCAATTCACATATTGATGGCTGATAAGGAATGAAATAATAGTCGTGTTAACAATCAACATTCCTGCTCTACTTCTATTTCAAAATGACAAATTATTAAAATGCTTCATTAAGCTGATGTTAATACAAAATTCTTTAAAAACACCAAAAATATTCGATAAAGTGCTACACGCTTATAACAAGACTCCACCTCTAAGAGGATGACGCTCAAGGCCGACAGAAGTGGAGGATAGCCATCAGAAGAATGCTATCCAACCTTCCGGAGCCTGGAAGACGGACGCTAGTGCGATGACACTTAAGTGAACACACAGAATATCGCATGTCTATGATGAAGATTCATGTAATCGCATATTTAAGAAGCACCGGCAATCACTTGTAAAACATTGTTTACTGGATTCAATTGAAACTTTGCTTGTAAACATCTTTTGTTCATAATTTTTCTCCTTACGATGTATGAGCTTTACTGCTTGTAGTGTACCCTTGCCGCTACCGCAAATATCGTCAAAGATGACGTGGTCGATGAATGGCATTTTCAGCTTTGAGAGTGTGCGAATATGAATGAATTTTAACAACTTGACGCACTAATGAGCTAGGTGTGTGAGTGAAAGTTATTCAAAAGTATTTGTTATTGATCAATCGATGTAAAAAGAATCTGATATAAAGTTGACAAGGTCAAGCAATCAAGGTGCCCCCTAGAGTTGCAAGCTCGACTTCACCGCTGACTTCGGTTCGATTCCTGGGTTAGGTGGGTGCATTGGGGTAAGCTAGGAAGGGTGATGTCCATTTATTGATCTAGTAGCTGTCATTCTTTTTGCAGATACTTAATATGGAATTTGATATTTCTTCATTTGTTTCTTCTTTCATATTCATTTAAAACTTCAGCCAAAAAGATATGGAATACAATATTTATACCGATACCTTTGCTTGGTGATGATTAAATCACATAAAACATGATGCTGCAGGCAGCAGGTATTTGTCTACCTGCGCTTCAACACCCAAAAGAAAGACCCCTTAAGAAATTAATCAATGGACAATTTCGTGACACTACCTTAATTGTTATTGCTGCCACGCATTACATCGACAAACAAAAAACCGTTTTTCCCCTGATATCACACATTTTCAACATAAGAGTAGACCAACGTTTTAAATGCTTTACCTAGCGATCTTTCGGTCCAGGGGTCGAGCCCCGAAAGTTTCATTGCAAATCGTCAGTAAGGTCATCGGGACTAAAAAATCACAACGCTCCGGAAAAGTCCGACTGTGTCACTACCGTCCACGCCCCCAGTATATAGTCCTGGAGCTACTGACACTTTCTTCCTAATTCCCGCACAAATGGTTTAATAGCATGGATTTGTAGATCTCGAAACGCTGAATACAAAAATCAAATTCTTGAGTGTCACAGCCAGTCGCTTTCGGTTATAGGTGAGGTTAAAGGATTCCCATTGGAATCCAATGGTAAAATTCAAGAAATATCTATGGATTGTGAAACACTTGTCAATTTTCGCACATTTTCTTTTGCAGAAAAGAAACTATTTATCAGAATGCCATGGAATTTGAAACATGATTGAGTTCAGAACGTCAACTTCGATATAAAAGTAGAAGTGAGTCACATGATTCAGTATTTGATGTCTGAGAGCCTCCACGAAATGAGTAAATTTCATGCTTTGACTTAATTTTGGCGATTTTGCTGATTTTGTAGAGGCTCTCAGACATCAAATACTGAATCATGTGTAGGGAAAAGCAAATATGCTTTAAGCATATAAAAGCATATAAATGCATATTTCAGCTATTTTCGGAATCAAAGCATATTTCACCACAATGCGGGAATGAGAGCATATTTGCTTATATTTGCAATCATTTTTATAACATTTTCTCTAAAATGGAAAGAAGCGCATGCTTTGAACGATGTTTGCAAGTACAAATATGCGCCAATGACAAGCGTGGAAGTTGAGAGGAGCTTCAGTGAATTCAAGTCATTCTTCAGAAGTAATCGCTGCAACTTTACTGATGAAAATTTGATGAAGCACTTTATAATTTCTTACAACTCTAAACGACTTTCTAACTAACTGGATGTTAGTATTCCTGTTTTGTCATGATATCAATTGAAGCACTTTGGATTCTATTATTTTGTAGCACAATTCATGCACCAAAAGTTTGCTTAATTCAATTCATGATTTGATTTATTATCGAGATTTTCTGAGATAGATTTTATATTTGAGATTATCTATGCTGACAAGATGTATTAAAACCACAGTAATGGCGCTTAAAAGTAAACATTTTGAAAGAGAATATAAAAGCATATTTCACACTTTTTAGGAATATGCTTTTAAAACTTGAGAGCATATTTGGGGGACTTTTAAGAGCATATTTGCTTTTCCCTAATCATGTGACTCACTTCAACTTTTATATCGAAGTTGACGTTCTGAACTCAATCATGTTTCAAATTTCATGGCATTCTGATAAATAGTTTCTTTTCTGCAAAAGAAAATGTGCGAAAATTGCCAAGTGTTTCACAATCCATAGATATTTCTTGAATTTTCACATTGGATTCCAATGGGAATCCTCTAACCTTAGCTATAACCGAAAGCGACTGGCTGAGATACTCAAGAATTTGATTTTTGTATTCAGCGTTTCAAGATCTACAAATTCATGCTATTAACACCTTTGTGTGCGAATTTAGGAAGAAAGTGTCAGTAGCTCCCGTCCTACGTAGGGAGAAGTTACGTTAAACAATCATCACAATGCGAGAGGATTTTGATTAAATTAAGGAAGTTAAGAAACTACGGTTCCGCCTAACAGAGCAGCAGACTCTAGTTCATCATCGGTTGATTTTTTTAAAATACGTTTCAATTTTTTCTTTTAAATCAGTTGTGAATTTTCGGGAACTGCACTAAAATGGCGACACTGAACTTCCCACAAAGATTCCCGTCCAGAAGTCCTTTCTCGCACTTCTAGCATTCACTTTCATACAGCAACTCTCCAATGTTCATGAGATGCTGTTGATCATGAGACGAACTGTCCTTTGATTATTCACATTAAGGAAACTCTGTCAAATCAAAATGTAGAAATCAACGATCAAATTTATTGACTAACAAATTGGTATAGTAATCCTTCGTTTCCATCCAGTAACCGGATATCCATTCCAGTTCCATCGATTCATTACATCTATCACAAAGTCGTCATTCTAAGAGAGCTATCATTGCTACAAAATACAATTATTTGACTGCGCGGCAACTTTCCAATCCAAAGTGAATCCTTAACTTAAATCCAACCGACGTAACTCCTATTGTAAATGGAAAAAGTCATTGTTGTCATCATCATCCCAAGAACGTGACCTCTATCTAAATGGACATCAATAGAAGAACTGATAAAGTAAAAATAACGGAATTATCAATAAAACAAAAATTATGATAAAAAATAGTCCGTTCGTAGGATATCGTCAATATCAGACTAAAAATAAGATAGGAACATTTTTGAAAATAAGAATGTACTTCAACGCCATCGAGTCTTCTATGTTAATGATGAGGCTAAGAAGAATATCATGTGAAAATAATTTTAGTAGGCGCCTTTTTGCATCAAGTTATAAGGACGAATTTCATTCTCCTTCCATAGCAATGCCGCAAATATCTAGAGAACGAGAGGACAAGATAATGATCAGAACCAAGACTTTGGGCTTTTGATAAAGCGGGATCCGTTATCGCCAATAATAAGATCGATCACAATCAGGGATACCCAGGGAATCTATCGCAAGTTCAAAATAAGTAAAAATAATGACTAACAAAATAAGTGAAAATATTGACGAACAAAATAAGTGAAAATATTGACGAACAAAATAAGTGAAAATACTGACTAGCAAAATAAATGAAAATAATGACGAACAAAATAAGTGAAAATATTGACGAACAAAATAAGTGAAAATACTGACTAGCAAAATAAATGAAAATAATGACGAACAAAATAGGTGAAAATAATGACTAACAGATATGACATTTTGCCGAATTAGCATAATCGACGTCAAAAATAGTCACTCCATGCAACTTGCCACTGTTTTCATGCCAATTTAATGTTTTGTTGGAATAACATGCGTAATGATGATGATGATAACAAAAATTTTAATGACAATTATGATTCATTGCCAGCATTAAGAAAATATGAGATAGTTCGAGTTTTCATATTAAGCTGTCAAGAGAAGGTCTAACCGAATATCAGTTTGATCAACAGTAGTAATACAGGCTGTTTCAAAAATGATCATCCGATTTCATTTTACTGCATCTATCCATTGAATGAGCTCAGATCCTCGAATTAAGCTTTTAAATACTTGCAGAGATAAGGAGTTATATACAACAGGTTATAAATGGGTTTGTGTTCCTTCATCTTTGTGGCACGTCACACATTTGCAAAGAAGTGTAATTACTTGACGTTTTCGAATGCGAAGACAAAAAATCTGTTTTATAAACCAACCCCGAGCGCTTTCGCGGCTTCTTTTTAAGGAGTGTGCTGCCGTAATAAACACACAGCGAAGCACAGACGGCAAACAAGCCACAATGTTAAGCTAATCTCGAATGTCACAAACTTGTATTTGAAAGATTACAGCATGAATTTAAACGGTAGTCATCTTGGACGGGCCCTGTCCAGTTTCAGCCTCACGGGTGATTGGACAGCACGGAGTGGCCCAAAATTATGTTTTAACGTCACTACACCTCACACTGGGGGTTTGGACGGTGCTGACATAATGAGACCTTCCTGGAGCGCTGCGGTACTTTCAGTCTGTATGCCTTCCTGCCCAGTTCCCATTACACTTTCGGGGCTCAACCTCTGGACCGAAAGATCGCTAGGCTTAGCACTAAACCACTGTGTCACGGAGACCACCAATGAAATTTAACGGTGATCTGGCAAATGAGTTGAGATAGTGCAGCTTTAATAAGACATGCTCCCAAAAGGCAACGAGTTCTGGACGATCTTTTGTCAAAAGGTTTATGGATTCATCTGTTCGAGGAAGACGCAATCTCCGGTATCACGCAATTGCAAATGATACAAATCTGGATTCTCCCTCAGCTTCAGACCAATTCAGAGACTTCATCTTTCAAGAGGATGGTACGCCATCGCACTGGTATGGCTAATGCCATCGATTCTTGAATAACGTGCTACCTCAACGGTATTGCACAAATGGCCACCGAGATCAGCAGACCTAGCAGTCTATGATTTTTTTCTTTGTGGCGATATGAAGGGGATTTGGGTGCCTCCACTTCCAAGAACTCAATTGTGACATCGCATTGCTGATGCAGAAACGAGAGATAAACGACATGGCCTGAGTTGAACTACCATCTCTGTTTGCCGAGCCAATAGATGAAGTCTCATAAATGTTGTACCACTTGCCCAAAAACTGACATTTTTGAAAAAAAATTAGATGACTGGGTATATAAACATAATAAAACAAAGTGAATCATTGAAAATGAACAACAATCATCTTCCTCTGATATCTCAAATTACAAGATAAAAGAAGACTAACGCTTTCAACAATGTTGCAAGTGTAATTTGATTAAGTCATAGCAACAGATCTTAGTCACAGACCAGGTTCAAGTCAAGACATTATTTATGATTAGAAAGATGACGTCCGTGTCAAAATTCTGGAAGATGAATCTGATAAACTTCAGTCGCCTTGCAGCGTCACTTCGTGTAGAACTTTGAAAACACAACTGTATTGCGAACATCCTTTTCAGGGAGAGATCGAAAGACTGATTAGTATTTAGAATTCATCATGCACACAGCAGATTGTTGAAATGTACTGAAGTCATCTCTAATACATGCAGAATACTTCCAATGTCTTTGTGTAGAGAATGGCTTATGAGTCTTATGCTTAATTTCTTATATTTTGAGTTATTAGCTTTATGTTTATCAGAAACTACATGTGTCATTCATCAAAATGATGGTCATCAACTTTTTTTCACAAACTCAACAATGTTGCTACATTATTACAGTCATCAAGTCCGCTACATACGTCATCACATATTTTCACATTTAATGCCACATAAGAAAGCCTATGATGCTATGACCCCATGATGCTACGGAGCGGCATCAGAAGCCACCCAAAGAAATATTTACTTTTTTTCTTGTTAGTAGACATCCCAATCAAATACGTTATCGCATTGGTGAGGCCATGGCTATAAAACAATTTAATCCTACCATAAATGCTCGTGACGAATACGTGGACTACAGTATGTTTTTGATTTGAATTAGTGTGATCCCCAAATCGTTTCATTTCATTAACTGAGTACTTTCGTTGACTTTGTTCATTGCCATCTTCTGTCTTAATTCATGCGTTATTTTATTATTATTAATTTTGACTGTGCATGATGATTTTGATGAGTATGCTTTTGATTTCTTATGTACTGATACCGAACTTTAACCTGTAGGTTTTATTCGTGTATGCATACGTTCCGCACTGTCTCTGGTGACATGAAAGACAGTGCTATCGATTACTTCTTGATGAATACGTCATCGACCGATCGTGACATCCAATGTTCCAGTCTGTCATCACTTTTATGCATGTCGCCTGACGAAGCAGCTGGCCTGTGACACGTCGCGAATAGAGACTTGTAACTTCGGCAGCTTGGTCGTTTTTCTTTAAATTTACATAAGAAAGCAGTTTCTAGCATTGTACTCCATTGTGTAGCAGTGGTGGTGCCCTTCAAGGCGGCCAGTCTCAAGCCCAAGACCTTATGCATAAGTTGATATCAATGCGATCGTTTTACCGACTGAACTATCCACAGAATTAGATTGTTTAATCGTATCACTTTGCTAGAAGTGCAAACTGATTCAAACAGATGGCACATGCAGGAACTTAGTAAGTGGGCAAAAAGAAATTTTTTATACCTTACAGAGATAGAAAAAATAGTCGTGCGTCGCTTGCGGATTGCTCTGCATTCCTTCAAAATGCTCCGATCGCCACGACTCCTTCAGATTCAAAGAATTCAGATCATTGTGCAAAAGTTTTCTCGATAATGTTGGTCCCTCCGATCATTATCAAAAAAGTTAGCAGGCGCATGAAAAAACGTTCACAAACTTCTCTGTAGAACTTGACATTGTCTGCTTCTCTTTACCGTGTGATCCGGTTGATAACAGTCACTGAAACTTTGGACAATTTGGCGTGTTTAATGTTGAACTGGCTGCTCATTGTTCGATTGCTATGGTATTATTTCAGACGATTGTGCCATTTTATTAACGTTACATGTTCCAATGCTTCCCTTCTGGTCAGACGGAGGAAGAGACGACCTGTCTAATTCTGTGGAACTATCCTACCGTCATGACATGACAAAAAATTGAAGGTATGATAAGAAACGAAGGCTCCTACAGTGCCTTAATGAATAACAGTGCTAGATTTTCGGAACCTGAATGAATTTCGGAGGCTTTTCAAACAGGCGGCCGTCTCGTCATCAAGTGCAACATGGAATTGACAATTCACTTTATGAATTCGAAGGAAACATTCATAGAACTTTCACATCAAAACTAAGATAATAATAACCGTTGTTAAGACAGTATTTATAGAACTCATTGTTAATGCAGGGTGACAAACAGGGGGAACAAAGGGACAATTTTGACGAGTTTTATTTTAAACAAGACGGGGCACCACCCAATTTTGCTATCTGCGTGCGGAATTATCTTCATGAAGTGTTTCCGAACAAATGGATAGGATGGCGTGGTAGCATCGAATGGCCACCTCGCTCACCCGACCTTAATCCTATGGACTTTGCGATATGGGGAATCATCAAACATACTGTTTATTCTAGGAAGCCTGGAAGTGTCGATGGTCTCATGCAATTTATCCGAGATGCATTTGGACACCTAACTGGTCAATTATGCCATGATATCTGTCGGAGCGTGCATTCCCGTTGTAATGAGTGCATCGGAGCAGAGGGTTTACAATTTGACTACTGTCGTTCTTTTTTCAAAATAGACACGTTTCTGTAGCTATAACTTGTTTTTATCAAAAAAATGAGGAAATATTTTTTGTATAGTGACTTTATTGCCACCATGTATATGATGATAATAAGTGATAATATTTTTGGAATGACAATCGAAATGAAATACTAAGTAGAGAGATAAGATGTGTATGGCGATTCAAAAATGTGCAGAAGTCGATGATGAGGTATGTAAAGTCATCGTTCAGAAGCCAAGTTACGAAAGGGAAAAGGCATTCTTCGTCTGACTGATCTACATGCGAGTAGAATGTCCGCATCCGAGGAGTATTACAATGTTTCAGTGTATGAGTTTCACGAAAGAATAGAAACTTGTTGTTTGATTCACGACGAATTTGTACACATATTTGTACATGTACAAAATCGATGCATAGCGAAACATCAAGATTTGTTCCTCCTCTTGTCCGTGTGTAATCCCTTCGCGGAAGCTGAGTAATTGCAAACAAAACATGGCCCGACGCTTCTAAAATTTGGCCTCACGTGGAGAATACAAAGAGACTAAAAATCCGCTCCTTCTGAAAGGAAATTCGTCAAGGAACGGCCTTCGTGTCTTCTGCTTGACAGGAACGAGACATCAGTTACTATTAGTGTGCCGTTGGTGGTTCTATAATAAAAGAAGTACATAATGCTGATTGAAAGAAAAAACACGAGAAACTTGGTGAGGAGATCGCAAAGAGAGAATTTGGTCTCTTCTATTTAGCAAAATATGATTCTTTCAATAAGCCCTTTAATTCAATTCCCTGCCAATTGTCTTCGTTTGGTACACATTCACCTATCAATGCTTCTCTTGCAAAATCAATGTTATTTCAGAGTGATGGTTCATGGTTTAACCATAGTTTGATATAGGATCTAATAACTTCAACTTCTCTAACAGCAGATTACGTGCAAGCTTTTTTGTTCATACGTATGTGCATGAGCCTGTACTTGATCTAATTTGAAGCATGTACTCGATTCATGTAATTCATGGCAGAAAGTTCATATTCTTAGGGTGTAATAATGAGCCAGCTTTTCTTTGTCAAATTCGTGTGTGGCTATATTTAACACTCAGATCAGACATGTAGGATGACGTTTCCATGGAATTTAGATGTTAAAAATGGAAAGGTTATTCGGTCAACAAAAAATGTTTTTGGCAATACTTGCTAACCATTGTTGGTCCATTTAGAAAATCCATCGGTTAACCCTTTGCATGCCAGATGCGAATATAATCAGTGTAATAATGATTGATGATTAGCTTCCATCGATTTCGATTATTTTTGGCTTGAATTGAATTATAGTTTCTATCGATATAAATTGTCCAATCATAGTTCAATGGTTAGAAGATCGCTGACGCGCAGACGCATTTATAAAATCAAGATTCCGTAAAACTCAGCCTTATATCAATTATAATGCTTGAGAACCAAGAAGACTGACTCAAGCCTCGTGATTGGAAAAATTAATTCAAATTGCAATGCAACAAATTTTGCTCAATTGATTGATTAGAAAGGTTTGTCCAATTATGAGTTAATTTTTGTAGAAAAATAAAATGATTAATTGATAAAGTTTGAAATTGCAATAAATTCTTGCGCTCCCAACCAATAAATGCCTGTTTTCAAACCTTGCTCAGACAACTAATTTCAAAGAAAGGTAATACATGAAAGAACTGGCTTTTATTACCGGTATGATATAATTTGATTTCTAAGTGCTATCTTAGGTACTCAAAGGAATCGATGCAGGATCTACAATGCGACCAAAGCGGATTATCGGAAACAAAAAAACAAAGAACGAGACCATTTAGATATTTACTGATCTCAAAATTCATCTTTTTTGACAGAGTACATTGCATGTATAAGTAGATATCAATATGACTGAATATCGATCATGGCTTTTATTAATATGTATATAATTTTTTATTATATAGTGTTTTCGTTCTCTGATGCAATGCATCATAAATGTTGCTTGTCTTGCGGGGATCAAATTGATTTTAATGTCTGGAGATATATTTTCATATGGTTCATATCATGCTCATGTAGAAGTACATACATGTCTTAAATTAGTAAATATCAGTATCAGCTTGATAACAAAACACGATGTGACTCAAAGCCTTTCAATCTCATCCAAAATCCATTTTGGTTCTGATCGTCATCAGTACACTCTATTAATCTCCCGAAGTATTATTTCATTACAATGAATCATCGTGATGTGATACTATCTTGTGATTATCTGATTCATGATTATTGCAGTGCTAACATCAATCATCATGACATCTTGCTGAAGGTCGTCACGAAAATATATTCTTTTTCGATATCGCATATAATGGAATTCTTTGTATCACAATCGTTCTGATGTCAGGTTATAATAAACATTCTAATATTTTAGAACTGGTAAGCTGAAAATTTTCAAAATATCCTTGAAATACATTGTTCTCGATGCTAATGTTTCGATAGTTTCTTTACTCGAATGGAAGCAAAAGGTATATGTTCAGCCTCGATTTTATAAGTTCCGGGACAACAATTTTCAGTAAATTTCGTCATCTCCGTAAATTAGTCACAGATTCTGTGAAATGAAATTCTATGTCATATTCACATAGTCGCCAGTGAAAGTGGCTGCCGATAGCTCGGTTGGTTAGAGCACAGGTCTAGTTAACCTTGGTCGTAGGTTCGAATCCTAGCAGCCGCACATCTTTTGCATGGCAATTTGATCCATCGTTTATTTAATTTCATTGTTGTTAATAGCATTCACGACATGGTTTATGATGCTTTGGTGGACAATCGATTTCCGCTACTTGCCTTAATGTTGGCGGTCACAATTGTGACGTGTTATTTATTCATTGATTATAATTGCTATGACAACTGATGTGTGGTGGTGAGGGTTTGATCCTGCCAATTGACAGAGTCGCACAAGTAGCTCGTAGCTCGGTTGGTTAGAGCACAGGTCTAGTTAACCTTGGTCGAATCCTACCAGCCGCACAAATTTTGCATGGCAATTTGATCTATCGTTTATTTAATTTCATTGTTGTTAATAGCATCCTTAAAAATCATGTTCATTTCTATGACCTTCATAATCGAAAACAGTCTGTACTTTTCCTCGACCGAGAAGTTGGCGATGAGATATTATCATATTTTGGTCTTATCATTAGTTGGCCTCAAATGAGATTATTGAGTTTGGCAACGTTAATAACTACACATGCGAGCAGCAATATCTTTGGGCATCACTTCTACATTGTGATGTATTAGCAGTGTTAGTTACCTGCCTCTCAATTATATGTTTGTATTTTTTAAGTTTCCTCTTGAATTACGCACCGTAAATAGATTCACTTGGCTGAAGATGATCGCATGTGCTGATCGAATATGCATCAATGGTAATGTGGAAAAAATTAGATTTTGAATATCCAACAAAACTTGGTTCTTCCAACTCAAACACAATTACAGTCAAACCAAGGCATCTTCACAACTCAAGTCTCTTATTAACCGATTATGAGGAACTTGCTTCTCTCAATGGCATTCGACATGGATATAGTGTGTCCAACAAGGCACATCCAAATGTGTTACAATGGAGCGAAGTCTTGATGGATTTTTCAGAATCACCTTTACATTTCAAATACTTTATTGATAAAGCCGTTCCCTATTAAGGAAAGGTTCTGAAGTTTGCATATACATCACAACACCAAAGATTGCAATGATAAAATGGACATCAATTTTAGTTCTGAGGAAAATGTTTACATCATTCTATATCATTTAATTTTTGAAAAATTGTATATAAAATGATATCAACAAAAAATTCTTTGCTTCAATTATGTTTTCTAATCATAGAATTTTTCGCATTTTGTATTGAAGCAAATTTAGTTTCTTTCGTTTTGCTTCTTATATGGTCCTTCCTCAACCTGGTTGATTTCATGTAGCGAAAAAAGCATCAGGCTATTCTGTCAGTCTGTCAAATCAGTCTGTCTATTCGCACAGAATGACAATGATTGAACATTGAAAACTCATTAATAACTGTCTTGATGTTTTCGAAGTCGTGACTATATCTAAAAATATTTTTAGCCTTTTTTCGTACTTTAGATTACTGTTGGCCTAACTCAACTGCATACTGTAGGCACATTTGTAATTCGAGTGTATAAAGCTTAAATCAAAACTTGCGATGTCTAGTGCATAGGCCATAGGCACTACCTATGTTTTGATATGCAAGAAGCTTTGTATGACTAAACTGCTTGCTTCGGTCTTCCATCATTTGGAATATATCGATGCTGCATGCAATCTAATTTTACTTTCATATTGCTAAGAGCAGTAAACGTATGTGGTAGCAATGTAAATCGAAAAAAAATTCGTATGACTTAGATCTAATTACGGTGTAAGCATACACGTATATTTCACTATAAAAAGGTGTATATTTTCATTGTATAAAAATAGATGATTATATCATTTTATAAAATTCGCTAAATGGCATCATTTTATATCATTTTAAAAATAAAATGATACAATTGACAATCATAGCATAATACCGTACATAATATCATCGATTACTTGATTACTCCAAGTTTTAAATTCTACTATTTATCCTTAAACCGATGGAAGCTCAGTTACATTTCCTCATCAGCATTTTCTTTCTGATGCTAAAAATTCTATCGGGAGATATTTCTATTTTATGGCTGCTGTAATTGTCCATATCTATGCGGAATTTTGACCGGGTTCCATTCAATGACATAATTTTATTCACAAAGCATTAGAACTTAAATGATGATATACACTCAAAAAATCAAATAGTTCCGACATTAGAATAAATCCTAATGTAACATGCATCATCAACATACAATCAAATAAATATTTACAATTGGATACACAATTAAACTGAGCCATCCGCAAGATAATGCGATAATGTGTATTACACAGGCATTGAAGTTCGCAAGACTGAAAATTATGATCAATTGTCATTGTTTCTAATAATCTCGCAACAGGATGCACAAGTCATACGTTGATACAATAGTGTAGAAACGTTACACTATCAATGTTCGCTATAAATGAGTTGTGGCCATGTACACAACCACGTAAATAATTCAACATTATGTCAACCATACCATTAACCTGAGTCTCTTCTTTCTCAGAAAATATCATAATGTAACAAAGTGTACTTTTTGGATGACAAGTGTGAACACAATATTGTTATTACTTATGTATTACTGCATATTAGATTTCATCATTGCTCTCTTTTGTATGGCCTTTAAGTATCAGCAATGATCCAGAGGTGGATTTATCATCGCTACAGATCTTTGAATATCGTACATTTTGTTCATATGCATCGGACATCCATGTGCTGCTAGATAGCAGAAACAGAAGTGCACAGTAGGGCCTGCAGTTCAGGTTAATCTTCGCCTATGCTATGAGCATGAGGCGAATCCTTTTGAAATCTATTTGCGCACAAAGTGATATCGAATAAGATAAAGCAGAGCGATTAACACAGCAAAGAAAACTAATGCTAGGATAAGATATGATATCAAGATCTTTTAAACACCGCTCAGTCGATCTCAATTTTGACAATCGAAAGAAAGTCATATAAATGGATTTTTATCCATGCATGCGAATGCATGAAAGATCCAATTCTATGAAAAAAGTAGATCATAGCATAGATAGAAGCACCACGTTACAGTGAGTCTCGTTGAATTGACGATCATCTACGTATGGAATCAATCAACATTATTTGAACAATTTCCGCACTGATAGTGCAAAATTGTCATATTTGAGATTTACATAGAACATTTCCCCGGGAGGTTGATGATTTTTGAAAGAAAACGTAAGAATTTTTTTTGAAAACAGTTAGAAGCTGTGCTCATGTCTCCTAGTTTCTTGTATGAGCACTTTCATTATTTTCTATTTTTTCTTTTCAGCCATGCAGGTCACTGCTGGCCGATAGCCTCCCCAATCTGATTCGGTCTTTGCTAGGCGCATCCAGGTCACTTCCTTGGTAATCGCTTCGATATCATGCCTCCATCTTCGCCTCTGATGTCCACGCTTTCTCTTGCCATGTCTTGGGGTCCATTCTGTGCATTTCTTAGCCCATCAGTTGTTTGACATTCTGGCCAGGTGTCCAGCCCACGACCACTTCTTTCTTGTGATGTCACAGACTGCTGTTTTTTTTTGTTTTTTTTTTTTTTTTTTTTTTTTTGTTTTTTTTTTTTTTTTTTGTTTGTTGTTTTGTTTTTTTTTTTTTTTTTTTTTTTTGTTTTTTTTTTTTTTTTTTTTTTATTTTTTTTTGTGTTTTTTTTATATTTTTTCTTAATTTTTGTTTGTATATTATTTGGTGTTTTTTTGAGGCTTTTTTGTGTTTGTCTTTTTTTTTTTTTATTTGGTTATTTTTTTTTTATTTTATTTTATTTTTTTGTTTTTTTTGTGTTTGTTTTGTTTTTGTTTTTTTTTTAATATTTTTTTTTAGAAGATTTGAGTTTTATTTTTGTTTGTTTTTTTTCTTTTTTGTGTTGTGGTTTTTTTGTTTTTTTTTTTTTTTTTTTTTGCATCAATTGTTTATGGTTTTTTAATTTTTTGTTTTTTTGTGGTTTTTTTTTGTTTTTGTAGTCTTTGTGGTGTTCTTTTTTTTGTGTTGTTTTGGTTTTTTTTTTTTTTGTTTTTTTTTATTTGTTTTTTTGTGTCTATTTTATTTGTATGTTTTTTTCTTTTTTTTTTTTTTTAGTGTTTAGTTTTTTAATTTGGGTTTGTGTTGGTGTGTTTTTGGGTTGGGTTTTTTTTTTTTTTTTTTTTTTTGTTAGTTTATGTGGTTTTTTGGGGTTTGGGTGGTTTTATTTTTTGGTTTTTGGTTTTTTTTTTGTTTTTTTTTTTTGGTTGTTTTTTTTTTTTGTTTTTTTTTTTTTTTTTT
>CAJQUW010009565.1:230000-232500 GCA_907163375.1 Prostheceraeus crozeri
AAAAAAAAAAAAGAATAAAAAAAAATTACAAATAAAAAAACAAAAATAACAGACAAAAAACTAACAAAAAAAAAAAAAAAAAAGATCAAATATCAAAAATAAAAATTATTAAAAAAAAAAAAAAATCCAAAATAAATTTCACAAAATTAAAAAATAAAAAAAAAAAAAAAATCAAATAAAAAAAATTAATCAAAAAAAAGTAAAAAAAAAAATAAAAAAAAACAATCTCCAAAAAAAAGAGTAACTAACTAAAAAAAAGCAAAAAAAAAAAATTCAATTCCTGTTTAAAACCGTAAATCTAAAATAAATCACTTAAAAAAATAAAAAGTAAAAAAAAAAACGATTAAAAAAAAAAAAAGTTAAATATAAAAAAAAAGAAATAAAAATAAAAAAAAAAAACCCAACAATATTTAAAAAATCAAACTTAAAAAAAAAAATAAGCAAAATAAAACGCAAAAAATAAGAAAAAAAAAAAAAAAAAAATCAAAAAAAAAAAAAAATAAAAAAAAAAAAAAAACAAAATAAAAAAAAAAAAAATTCAAAATCTAAAAAAAACATCTCGCGTTCCAAAAATAGAAAACTGTATAAACAAAAAACACCAAAGCAATAAAACGCTCAAAACTAACTGTTAAAACCTAGTTAATAAAAACCACTAAAAAACGTAAAAAAAAAAAAAACTCAAAAAAAAAACTAAAAAACGAAAAAAAAACAAAAAAAAAAAAAAAACGAAAAATTAAAAAATAAAAAAGTAGAAAAACAAAAAGAAAAAAAATCAAAAAACGAAAAAATAAACGGGGAAAAATAAAAAAAAAAAGAAAAAATAAACTAAAAAATAGAAAAAAAAAAAAAAAATTAAATAAAAGTTAAAAAAAAAAAAAAACATCGAAAAAAAAAAAAAAAAAAAAAAAAAGAAAACACTAAAAAAAAAAAAAAAATAAATAAAAAAAAAAAAAATCAAATAACTAAAAAAAAAAAAAAAAGTTAAAACGCTAATAACTAACATATTAAAAAAAAAAAAAAAAAAAAGAAAATAAAAAACAATAAAAAATCAAAAAAAAAAAAAAAAAAAAAAAAAAAAAAATAACAAAAAAAATGAAAAAAAAAAAATACAAAAAAAAAAAACAAAGAAATAAAAATAAAAATAAAAAAATAAAAAAAAAAAAAAATAAAAAACCAAAAAAAAAATAGGAAAAAAAAAAAAAAAAAAAAAACCAACAATAAACAAAAAATACTTTCCAAAAAAAAAAGAAAAAAAATAAAAAAATTCATAAAAAAAAAAAAAAAATAAAAAAACGATCAAAACCAATTGAAAAACCAAAAAAAAAAAAAAAAGAACAAAGAAATAAATAAAAAAAAAATAAATGCCTAAAAAAAAAAAAAATACAGGAAAAAAAAAAAAAAAGAAAAATAAAAAAAAAAAATAAAAAAAAAAAAAAAAAAAAAAAATAAAAAAAAAATAAAAAAAAAAAAAATTCCTGTAAAAAAAATAAAAAAAAAAAAAAAAAAAAAAAAAAACAATAGAAGATATAAGAAAAAAACAAAAAAAAAAAAACGAAAAAAAAAAAAAAAAAAAAGAAAATAAAAAAACCTGTTTAAAAACAAAAAAAACGCTAAAAAAAAAAAAAAAAAAAAAAAACTTTGAAAAAAAAAAAAAACAAACAAATAATGAAAAAAATAAAAAAATTCAAAAAAAAAATAAAATAAACTAAAAAAATGAAAAAAATTATATAAATCAAAAATAAAAAAATAAAACAAACAAGAGGAACAAAAAAAAAAGAAAAAAAAAAAAAAACAAAAAAAAAAAAAAAAAAAAAAAAAAAAAAAAAAAAATAAAAAAAATAATAACTAAAATAAAAAAACTAAAAGATTAAAAAGTATCTAAAAGGTGAAAGCAGGTGAAAATTACACCAAAATCTCAAATCAAAAAATATCAAAAAATAAAAAAACGCTAAAACTTAAACGATCAATTTAAAAAAAAAAAATAATCAAAGAAAAAAAAAAAAATAAAAATAAAAAAAAAACTAGTTCTTAAATAAAAGAACAAATCCAAAAAAAAAAAAAAAAACGGGCAAAAAATACATAAACTTAAAAAAAAAAAAAAAAATATAAAAAAACACAAAGAAAATAAAAAAAAAATTAAAAAAAAAAAAAATAAACCTATTAAAAAAAAAATAAAAACATAAAGAAAAAAAGTAAAATAAAAAATTAAAAAACGAAAAGAAAAAACGCTAAAAAAAAAAATAAAAAAAGAAGTGAATGAAAAAAAAAAAAAAATAACAATGACCCAAATAAAACTAAAGTAAAAAAAAAAAAATAAAAACACTAAAAAAAAAAAATCTAAAAAAAAAAAAAAATCAAAAAAAATCAAAATAAAAAATACACAAAAAATTTAAACCGCTGAATTATAATCCATAAATAGCAGTAATAAAAAAAAACAAAAAAACTGTTACATCAAAATAAAAAAATACGTTAACTGTTTAAAACAAAAAAAAGTAGAACG
>CAJQUW010009565.1:247500-252383 GCA_907163375.1 Prostheceraeus crozeri
AAAAAAAAAAAAAAAAAAAAAAAAAAAAAAAAAAAAAAAAAAAAAAAAAAAAAAAAAAAAAAAAAAAAAAAAAAAAAAAAAAAAAAAAAAAAAAAAAAAAAAAAAAAAAAAAAAAAAAAAAAAAAAAAAAAAAAAAAAAAAAAAAAAAAAAAAAAAAAAAAAAAAAAAAAAAAAAAAAAAAAAAAAAAAAAAAAAAAAAAAAAAAAAATAAAAAAAAAAAAAAAAAAAAAAAAAAAAAAAAAAAAAAAAAAAAAAAAAAAAAAAAAAAAAAAAAAAAAAAAAAAAAAAAAAAAAAAAAAAAAAAAAAAAAAAAAAAAAAAAAAAAAAAAAAAAAAAAAAAAAAAAAAAAAAAAAAAACTTACTCTTAAAAAAAAAGTGATAAAAAAAAAAAAAAAAAAAAAAAAAAAAAAAAAAAAAAAAAAAAAAAAAAAAAAAAAAAAAAAAAAAAAAAAAAAAAAAAAAAAAAAAAAAAAAAAAAAAAAAAAAAAAAAAAAAAAAAAAAAAAAAAAAAAAAAAAAAAAAAAAAAAAAAAAAAAAAAAAAAAAAAAAAAAAAAAAAAAAAAAAAAAAAAAAAAAAAAAAAAAAAAAAAAAAAAAAAAAAAAGCGCGAAAAAAAAAAAAAAAAAAAAAAAAAAAAAACAAAAAAAAAAAAAAAAAAAAAAAAAAAAAAAAAAAAAATAACAAAAAAAAAAAAAAGAAAAAAAAAAAAAAAAAAAAAAAAAAAAAAAAAAAAAAAAAAAAAAATAAAAAAAAAAAAAAAAAAAAAAAAGCAAAAAAAAAAAAAAAAAAAAAAAAAAAAAAAAAAAAAAAAAATAAAAAAAAATCAAAACAAAAAAAAAAATAAAAATAAAAATAAATCCACAAAAATAACGACGAAAAAAGAAATAAAAATATACAAAAAATACAAAAACCATAAAAAGAAAAAAAAAAAATTAAAAAATAACGAATAAAAATCAACAAAAAATATAAATCATAAACAAACAAAAAAAAAAAAAAAAAAAAAAAAAAAAAAAAAAAAAAAAAAAAAAAAAAAAAAAAAAAAAAAAAAAAAAAAAAAAAAAAAAAAAAAAAAAAAAAAAAAAAAAAAAAAAAAAAAAAAAAAAAAAAAAAAAAAAAAAAAAAAAAAAAAAAAAAAAAAAAAAAAAAAAAAAAAAAAAAAAAAAAAAAAAAAAAAAAAAAAAAAAAAAAAAAAAAAAAAAAAAAAAAAAAAAAAAAAAAAAAAAAAAAAAAAAAAAAAAAAAAAAAAAAAAAAAAAAAAAAAAAAAAAAAAAAAAAAAAAAAAAAAAAAAAAAAAAAAAAAAAAAAAAAAAAAAAAAAAAAAAAAAAAAAAAAAAAAAAAAAAAAAAAAAAAAAAAAAAAAAAAAAAAAAAAAAAAAAAAAAAAAAAAAAAAAAAAAAAAAAAAAAAAAAAAAAAAAAAAAAAAAAAAAAAAAAAAAAAAAAAAAAAAAAAAAAAAAAAAAAAAAAAAAAAAAAAAAAAAAAAAAAAAAAAAAAAAAAAAAAAAAAAAAAAAAAAAAAAAAAAAAAAAAAAAAAAAAAAAAAAAAAAAAAAAAAAAAAAAAAAAAAAAAAAAAAAAAAAAAAAAAAAAAAAAAAAAAAAAAAAAAAAAAAAAAAAAAAAAAAAAAAAAAAAAAAAAAAAAAAAAAAAAAAAAAAAAAAAAAAAAAAAAAAAAAAAAAAAAAAAAAAAAAAAAAAAAAAAAAAAAAAAAAAAAAAAAAAAAATAAAAAAAAAAAAAAAAAAAAAAAAAAAAAAAAAAAAAAAAAAAAAAAAAAAAAAAAAAAAAAAAAAAAAAAAAAAAAAAAAAAAAAAAAAAAAAAAAAAAAAAAAAAAAAAAAAAAAAAAAAAAAAAAAAAAAAAAAAAAAAAAAAAAAAAAAAAAAAAAAAAAAAAAAAAAAAAAAAAAAAAAAAAAAAAAAAAAAAAAAAAAAAAAAAAAAAAAAAAAAAAAAAAAAAAAAAAAAAAAAAAAAAAAAAAAAAAAAAAAAAAAAAAAAAAAAAAAAAAAAAAAAAAAAAAAAAAAAAAAAAAAAAAAAAAAAAAAAAAAAAAAAAAAAAAAAAAAAAAAAAAAAAAAAAAAAAAAAAAAAAAAAAAAAAAAAAAAAAAAAAAAAAAAAAAAAAAAAAAAAAAAAAAAAAAAAAAAAAAAAAAAAAAAAAAAAAAAAAAAAAAAAAAAAAAAAAAAAAAAAAAAAAAAAAAAAAAAAAAAAAAAAAAAAAAAAAAAAAAAAAAAAAAAAAAAAAAAAAAAAAAAAAAAAAAAAAAAAAAAAAAAAAAAAAAAAAAAAAAAAAAAAAAAAAAAAAAAAAAAAAAAAAAAAAAAAAAAAAAAAAAAAAAAAAAAAAAAAAAAAAAAAAAAAAAAAAAAAAAAAAAAAAAAAAAAAAAAAAAAAAAAAAAAAAAAAAAAAAAAAAAAAAAAAAAAAAAAAAAAAAAAAAAAAAAAAAAAAAAAAAAAAAAAAAAAAAAAAAAAAAAAAAAAAAAAAAAAAAAAAAAAAAAAAAAAAAAAAAAAAAAAAAAAAAAAAAAAAAAAAAAAAAAAAAAAAAAAAAAAAAAAAAAAAAAAAAAAAAAAAAAAAAAAAAAAAAAAAAAAAAAAAAAAAAAAAAAAAAAAAAAAAAAAAAAAAAAAAAAAAAAAAAAAAAAAAAAAAAAAAAAAAAAAAAAAAAAAAAAAAAAAAAAAAAAAAAAAAAAAAAAAAAAAAAAAAAAAAAAAAAAAAAAAAAAAAAAAAAAAAAAAAAAAAAAAAAAAAAAAAAAAAAAAAAAAAAAAAAAAAAAAAAAAAAAAAAAAAAAAAAAAAAAAAAAAAAAAAAAAAAAAAAAAAAAAAAAAAAAAAAAAAAAAAAAAAAAAAAAAAAAAAAAAAAAAAAAAAAAAAAAAAAAAAAAAAAAAAAAAAAAAAAAAAAAAAAAAAAAAAAAAAAAAAAAAAAAAAAAAAAAAAAAAAAAAAAAAAAAAAAAAAAAAAAAAAAAAAAAAAAAAAAAAAAAAAAAAAAAAAAAAAAAAAAAAAAAAAAAAAAAAAAAAAAAAAAAAAAAAAAAAAAAAAAAAAAAAAAAAAAAAAAAAAAAAAAAAAAAAAAAAAAAAAAAAAAAAAAAAAAAAAAAAAAAAAAAAAAAAAAAAAAAAAAAAAAAAAAAAAAAAAAAAAAAAAAAAAAAAAAAAAAAAAAAAAAAAAAAAAAAAAAAAAAAAAAAAAAAAAAAAAAAAAAAAAAAAAAAAAAAAAAAAAAAAAAAAAAAAAAAAAAAAAAAAAAAAAAAAAAAAAAAAAAAAAAAAAAAAAAAAAAAAAAAAAAAAAAAAAAAAAAAAAAAAAAAAAAAAAAAAAAAAAAAAAAAAAAAAAAAAAAAAAAAAAAAAAAAAAAAAAAAAAAAAAAAAAAAAAAAAAAAAAAAAAAAAAAAAAAAAAAAAAAAAAAAAAAAAAAAAAAAAAAAAAAAAAAAAAAAAAAAAAAAAAAAAAAAAAAAAAAAAAAAAAAAAAAAAAAAAAAAAAAAAAAAAAAAAAAAAAAAAAAAAAAAAAAAAAAAAAAAAAAAAAAAAAAAAAAAAAAAAAAAAAAAAAAAAAAAAAAAAAAAAAAAAAAAAAAAAAAAAAAAAAAAAAAAAAAAAAAAAAAAAAAAAAAAAAAAAAAAAAAAAAAAAAAAAAAAAAAAAAAAAAAAAAAAAAAAAAAAAAAAAAAAAAAAAAAAAAAAAAAAAAAAAAAAAAAAAAAAAAAAAAAAAAAAAAAAAAAAAAAAAAAAAAAAAAAAAAAAAAAAAAAAAAAAAAAAAAAAAAAAAAAAAAAAAAAAAAAAAAAAAAAAAAAAAAAAAAAAAAAAAAAAAAAAAAAAAAAAAAAAAAAAAAAAAAAAAAAAAAAAAAAAAAAAAAAAAAAAAAAAAAAAAAAAAAAAAAAAAAAAAAAAAAAAAAAAAAAAAAAAAAAAAAAAAAAAAAAAAAAAAAAAAAAAAAAAAAAAAAAAAAAAAAAAAAAAAAAAAAAAAAAAAAAAAAAAAAAAAAAAAAAAAAAAAAAAAAAAAAAAAAAAAAAAAAAAAAAAAAAAAAAAAAAAAAAAAAAAAAAAAAAAAAAAAAAAAAAAAAAAAAAAAAAAAAAAAAAAAAAAAAAAAAAAAAAAAAAAAAAAAAAAAAAAAAAAAAAAAAAAAAAAAAAAAAAAAAAAAAAAAAAAAAAAAAAAAAAAAAAAAAAAAAAAAAAAAAAAAAAAAAAAAAAAAAAAAAAAAAAAAAAAAAAAAAAAAAAAAAAAAAAAAAAAAAAAAAAAAAAAAAAAAAAAAAAAAAAAAAAAAAAAAAAAAAAAAAAAAAAAAAAAAAAAAAAAAAAAAAAAAAAAAAAAAAAAAAAAAAAAAAAAAAAAAAAAAAAAAAAAAAAAAAAAAAAAAAAAAAAAAAAAAAAAAAAAAAAAAAAAAAAAAAAAAAAAAAAAAAAAAAAAAAAAAAAAAAAAAAAAAAAAAAAAAAAAAAAAAAAAAAAAAAAAAAAAAAAAAAAAAAAAAAAAAAAAAAAAAAAAAAAAAAAAAAAAAAAAAAAAAAAAAAAAAAAAAAAAAAAAAAAAAAAAAAAAAAAAAAAAAAAAAAAAAAAAAAAAAAAAAAAAAAAAAAAAAAAAAAAAAAAAAAAAAAAAAAAAAAAAAAAAAAAAAAAAAAAAAAAAAAAAAAAAAAAAAAAAAAAAAAAAAAAAAAAAAAAAAAAAAAAAAAAAAAAAAAAAAAAAAAAAAAAAAAAAAAAAAAAAAAAAAAAAAAAAAAAAAAAAAAAAAAAAAAAAAAAAAAAAAAAAAAAAAAAAAAAAAAAAAAAAAAAAAAAAAAAAAAAAAAAAAAAAAAAAAAAAAAAAAAAAAAAAAAAAAAAAAAAAAAAAAAAAAAAAAAAAAAAAAAAAAAAAAAAAAAAAAAAAAAAAAAAAAAAAAAAAAAAAAAAAAAAAAAAA
>CAJQUW010009566.1:0-18556 GCA_907163375.1 Prostheceraeus crozeri
TTACAGTGTTGTGCAGATTAATTGAGACACTGTGCATTTTTTGTAAAGCACATTCTTAATTCCAAATTACGTAATTACTTTATTAGTTTTTTCATGTCTAAGGCATATGAAAATCTACGCATGATTAATGAATAAGTTCAAAACACCTAAGAAATCATCACAACCGTTTCAGTAATGGATAGGTCCACCATTTGCGTCAATGCAAGCTTTGAAACACGGTCGAGGCATTGAATGAACCAAGGCAGTGCAAATGTCATTGAGTTCGTCACTTCGATTCCAAATCTGAATGACAGCTCGAATGATATCCTGTCGCGTGCGGACATCACGTTTGGAGACCTTTGCCTTCAGGATTGGCCAAATGTCCTCTATCGGGTTTAAATCTGGCGAATTGCCAGGTCATTGGAGAACTTGAACACCATGGTCTGTGAACCACTTTTCCACACTTTTTAAAGTGTGACATGGCGCTAAAATAAATCCTGCTGGAAGATGAACTCACTAATGGAAACCAGTTTCTAGATTGTGGTAGGAGGCACGACTGCAGTATTTTGATATACTGGTCACTTTTCATACAACCCTCGACTACCTGAAACCTTTTGTGGTACCATAAATCGATATGCACCCCCAAATCATCACTTTGATGGGAAATTTGAAATTTCGGTGCAAAATGTTCTGGTTTTAGAGTCTCGTCCTTGGATTTTCGCACAAACTGTGAACACTCCGGTTGAACTTCCAATCTGGACTTCGTCAGAGAAGATAACCTGGAAAAATGTGCATTTGAAAGATGATAAAAATGTCAAATTTTAACCAAAAAAAGCAACTTACTTTTTCCCACATTTCCAAGGTCCAACTTTGGTGTGATTTTGCCCATTCCAATCTGCTTGCCTTCATTCTATCAGTGAGTACTTGACACTTTATCGGTCTCAATGCCGGTCTATCAGCTTCGAGAAGGCGTCTTCGGACGGTTGAAGGATCGACATTAATTCCTCTAGACTGATGAAGCTCATTCGCAAGATCTGTGGAAGACAATCTCGGGTTCTGTTTTGACATCCTCAAAAGATGGCGGTCCTCTCTTTCGGATGTTTTGCGTTTTGCACCGCATCTTCCTTCTCGTTCAGACTCCACACTACCTGTTTCCTCGTATTTCTTTATTACTCTAGCAACCGTTGCATGAGAAAGTTCAAGATCACGCGCAATTTCTCGACCAGACTTGCTGGTATGTTCATGCAAAGCGATTATTTTACCCTTTAAAAATGATGACGTATCCGACATTTCCTGAAATTTTAAGAAGAAATTCACTGAAGATAAGGTGAAAGATACTCAGCATGAAAATAAAAATATAATATGTATTAATGGGATTCATCAAATGCAATGAAAATCAAGTAATATGCAACCAGTATCAAAATAAGACAATTATTACATGATTACAGTGAGTGTCTCAATTAATCTGCACAACACTGTAAATTGAAATTTGACGTGGTCTGTTTGCCGCATATTTTTAAGAAGTCTCAAATGTTACTCATTTTAAATGAAATAAAATGTATTGTTTAACAATGTTCCATTTTATTTTTATGAACCTTCATTAAGAGGATATTGTTTGTTTTATCTGTATTAAGACAATAGCAACATCTGTTACCACATTTTTGAAACCGCATGATTGTTTTAGGGGATCATACGGGTTGTGCATTCATAAAATAGCGTTAATAACATAAAAGCAATCTATTAATTCATTCTGTGCTTTGAGGGAATATTCTGTTGTTATAGCAATCATTCAATACAATATCGCAGTATCGATAGTCGAGACCGACTGTCGAACCAAAACCGCAAAAGTTCTGGTTTTGGTTTCCGATCTGGCTCGCATTTTGGTCGATGAAATGATTTACAATGCGGTGCAATTTCCCCATTGTCATTCAAGTACATTTAATCATACCCGTCATGTCATACCCGTATGTTGTCAAGCAAGCTTCATTCACCTATGTACAATGCCGCTTTGCTTAGATCACCATTCATAATTTTCACATACTATTTAAACACACACACAATTCATAAAACGCGACACTTTACAATCTTAGTTTAAATTTTATCATCACAATGGTTGGATCTACTGAAAGGTCTGTTCGATTGGAGACAAAGTGGAGAAGAATTTAGAAGTTAACAAGGGAAATCATACATCTGCAAGCACGAAGTAAAATATTCTTACACTTGGATATGAGAAGAACTTTTGAATATATCGGAGACTCGCACATCAATTATACAATTGATAAGAAAATATTAAACTTAATTGAACAACGGCAGACAGTAATATTTTCTTTAAATAGAACCTTATCACAAGAACGGGACGAGCAAATTATTGAACAAGCAACAATATCATCGAACAACGTCGATACAACAGGGCCGCCAACTTATGAACAAGTTATGAATCAAATTAACGAAGAACGAGCAGCGCAACAGCAAGCAGCGCAACAACATTAAGTGAAAGTGTTAATGTTATTAGTTAGTACTAGTGAACATCCTTCATCGCTTGTTCATCACATTATTTCTTTTCATATAGCGTACTCTATCTTTGTGTTTTTCTTTATTCAATTCACTTATTTTTAACTGTGATAACGAAGGATATATTCTTGCGGTTTCTTCCACTTTTGTTTCATCCACTTTTGTTTCTTTCATTTTTAAAGAAATATTTTTAGTCACATAATTTTAGTTATCTCATATTTTAAAAACCTGAAAAATAGATAAAATTCATGAATTTGATATTCTTAACTTTTATGATTTTTTCGGCGTCCTGGAACGGTCATGATTTAAGCGAGAAAATTGTAATTCTCAAATTTTGAGATTCTTAACTTTTCTGATTTTCGGTGTCCTGGAACGGTCATGATTTTAAGGGCGGGTGTATAATTGTAATTCTGAAATTTGAGATTTTGAAAAATTGGGTATTTGTAAAAACGCCTAAATTTATGAATTTAGGTCTTAAAAACCTGAAAAAGGGTTCAAATTCATGAATTTATGTCGTTTTTAAAAATACCAGTTTTTGAAAAATGGTATTTTTAAAATGCTCTAAATTTATGAATTTAGGTCTTAAAAACCTGAAAAGGGGTTAAAATTCATGAATTTATGTCGTTTTTAAAGATACTATTTTTTGACTTTCATGGTGTCCTGGAACGGCCTTTTGCCCATTACTTCGGCTAGAATAATGGCTGACTTCTTGTACAGACGGGTCGGTACGCCATCGCTGCCAGTGGCTTTGGGTGGAAGTCTTGACAAACTTTGCCACACGTCGATTACCGTAAATGAGGGCAACCATCCATCATCATGAATATCCGAAGTTTCCAAGGTCGATTGTTGAGGATTCATTACGGAGCAGAACTGATTATTTAAATCATTCAAAACATCGCTCAAAGGAGTATTATTCAATATGAGTGAGTCAAAGTGAGAGTTTGAATTAGCACCTCGTTCCATATTGATAAAAGACCACATCCCCTTTACAGATTGTCTCTTCTTCTGGAAATACTGACTCTTTGCTTTAAAAAGTTCCGCTCTGACTTTGATTTTCAGATGATTGTACATTTGCCAGTTATGAGATCTGAAGGCCTCCCACCGCTTGTTAACAAGATACTTCAGGAAAGGCGTAAACCATGGAGCATCTGAATCTGAGAGAAAAACAATGTGCCTTGGAATAGTCATCATTGATTCTGTCATGATCTTCATAAATAACTTGCATTTCTCATCCACTTCAAGTTCAGCATAAAACGACGATAGACAGGGATGTTCCAAAAATTTCTTTTTAAAACTAAGCACATGTGATTGCCGCAAATCATAGAAGGTGTGCTTCCTTACAGCTCTCGAAACATTAGTGTCAGACGGTACAACAAAAATAGTGTTGTGATCAGAGCTGGCGATTGGTGGACCGATTTGTACATTATGAGTAGTATATCTTTGTTGTATAATAGGATCGACAAAAACTAGATCGAGAATTGCGTTAGATCTAGTAGGCTGTGCAACAATGTTCGACAAAGAGAAATCATTCATTAAAAAATCACATGAGTATCGATTGAAATCTCCAGCCACGATTGGACGATGCTGGGATAGATTCGTTAGGACATGATCGAGATCTCTTGAAAAGCTATCGCAAAAGTCTTGGAAGATGGCTTGTGAATGTCCTGGGGGTATGTATACACCAATAATGATAAGCTTACACGACGGAACTTTCACACAACATACCTCTATATCATCAAAATGTCGAAATGGCATCTTTTCTCCATGCAAGAAGGATTTACACCAAATTGCCACGCCACCTCTACAAGAGTCATTTCTTCTATCGGTTCTAAAGCAGTCGTATCCTGGTAAATCAAATGCGTGCTTAGGAGTATCCGAGTACAACCATGTCTCTGTACAAATAATTACATCGGGATTGGATGCAGAGACTTGACAACGCAGATCATCGAATTTGTTGTTGATCGATCTCAAGTTCGTCATGAAAATACTAGGTAGTCTCTCCCTCACTATAGAGTTGGAGATAAAAGCCGATATCAAAAATCCAACCTGATCTCGTCAACAACATCGCCATTGATAAACTATTTCTTGTTTTTCACATACGCTGATTCACCGGGATTATCGTTGCGATATTTATAGGCTCTTGCTCGCATCTCTGACAAACGTCTGTTTACCTCAAAAGGAAGATCCTCTTGGATGTAGACTTTGCTCAATGGAGGTTGCGCATTCTTCAGAGTCCGTGCTCTTTGTAAGAACATTCTGGCAGTCCTCACAGTCGTCTTTACTTTAAGCAGTCTAGGTTTGCCATCGTTCCGCATCTTCCCAGTCTTCGAACATCTTGGATGTGTTGAACTTCGTCCTTCAAATTCAGTGAATCAACGATTAATGAAACAGCATCAATGCAGTTAAAGACCTCCTAATTGGTCGAAGAAAATTTCTTTTCAGGGAAATTTCTTATGATGAAGCCTTCTTTGCGCTTTTGCATCTGCATTGAATTCATGGTTTTGCTTAAGAGTTCACGTGAAGTCGTCACATCACTTATTTCCTTCAAGCAATCTTGTTTTAGAGAAATTATCTCCACCTTCAGAGAATCGATTAAGGCATCTTTCTGTTCACACACATCACTAATATCACCATAGGATACTCTGAAGCTGCTCTCCATTGAATTCAGCTTCCTTTCAAAATCGTCGCTGATAGCATCACACAACGATTTAGTCTCCTCCATACTGCTATCTTTCATTCTTGATATTTTCAACTCAATAGTTTCCAAAAAGGACGTCTTGAGTTCTTCAGGTCTGTTGTCCAACTCAGTGGCGAATGATTTCCGCGCAATTTCTGCACCATATTCAAGATATTTCTCACATCTCAAGCAAACGAAAAATAGTCTGTTCAATTCCCTTTCAGTGGTTTTGCCATGTCCAATACAAGCTGCATGGAAACTCATAGAGCAGCCAGGGCTACTACAGGGAACATTCCGTTTTTCCTTTTCCTTTGATTTTTCATGGATGATACAATGATCACCGTTGCATTGAGAAGCATTGGTTTTACCATCCACAGACATTGCAATCTAAAGGAAACGAAGGCAAAAAGACAAGGAAGCGCGTATGTATGCGACGGGAATCGAACACTCAAAATTGATGTAGAGGTGGTCGTAATCTGTCACTGTAGCCAGAAGACTATCACGACCCCCCGTGCGGTTCCCGGGACTGAAAAGAATAGGACCGACGTGCCTCTGCGTATCGTAAGAGGCGACTAAAAGGGGCCTTTTGCCACTGCAGCTCTGGTATTGGCAGTTTGATGTCTTATTCTTATTGCCTTTTCTCAGTGGCTATACTAAGTTGATGTTGCGGGGGATCCTGACAGCCGAATCTTAGCTGTTCGGATATGCAACAAAGCTCTTTGAGCTTCCTCCCCTGTGGCATATCTGGCTATGCCTTTCCAAAGTCCCCTCAGCGATGGCCGCCGCCCCTCTTCGGAGGTAAGGTGTGGGGTGGGACCATTGGGGTTGCTTCGTCCCCGGTCAATGCTGTTCACCCTGTGTGAATAGCTTTGGCTTGGGTATGCTAGCACCCCGGTGGTATCGGAATGGCCATCTCCTCCCCGGAGCACTCCTCGCCAGCAGTAGACATTAATTTGCTTACTGGGTGTGTCGCTTCGTACTGTCTCGATACGAAGCCTCCTATCCGCTGGACGGAGCCGGGTAAAACAACAACAACAACAACAACAACAACTATCACGACTTGCCGATAAGCCATATAACCAGAAGCCAGAGAATCAGGGACTTTGCACATGAAGGTCAGAGTGAAGGCCGGTATGGCGTGGTGATCAGTTCACGATCTGTGCATGCGCACACTGTCACTAACTTCGAATTTGAATATCTCCGGAACCAGGAAACCGGCGACAAAACGGTGAGCACAGGAAGACGCAGATGGTGACGGGCAACAAGATGATATAAAGTTCCACTCTGAATGACACTTGGAAGCGACGTAATGAGGAAATGGGCACTACACAGACGGAGCGACGGAAAGCACACAACCTTTCGCAGCGACGACAAATGACTCAGACTTTCGGTCTTCGTGCTTTATTGAAAGCTACATCATTTTGAGCAATGATTTGTCTCATATCATTTTTAAAATAATGGATATGGCTTGCGGTTTGAATTTTAGCCTGAATGAGAGTATAGCCTATGCATGTACTTTTTCATGTACTACGGTGTCATCAGCCCGTCTCTATTTCTTCCTTCATCTCTTAGAAAAAAATCGTTATTTACACCAAAGTATAATTTGTTGGGAGAATTTTTCCCATTGCTTCATAGTTATCAAAATTCATCAAGAAGGATAAAATCGACACTGCAGCGACTGGCTCATCAATCTCTCTGAGCATCAAAGACGAAACTCCTGATTAATAGACTGTGCTTAAGGGCATATCGGTGAGGGCATCTGAAGAATCCTTCTTCGGAATAGTGTGGTGTATTGTATTTATTTTGTATTTACATGTGTGTTAACTGGGAATTCCGATTTGGGACAATACTATAGTACCTGCAGTATTCTAGTTGAACGTTAGTTGATAGACTGCAAGTAGGCCTACTTGCTTTTCATCTTATTCCATTTGCTTCCAGTCTTCATGGATGATATTAGGCCTACATCCTTCGCTATAGCTTTGCTGATGATGCTTCCCAATTTGTGCCGTCCCAAATTAATGCCTCCCATTTTTGTTTGATCTCACTCGTGCAGATTTCGAGAGATTTTTGAAACCTAAAAACCCAGAAAAATTTGTATTTTGGCCGGGCATGCCTGAACTAATAGCAACATTTTGATAGCGTTGGAGAACTAATAATAATATTATCATTGTTCTATAATGCTGTAATACTAATATAGAACTACTATATATATATATATCATAATACTAATTATTGTTTTTGGAATTCACACTGTATTTGATGAACGATTGTCACAAACAGACGATTCTTCGTGATGAACCAAAAGTACGTTGAGGTATCTTCTTAAAGAATTTATTGGCTATAAAATTGTAATAAAAACTATGTAGGCTTACAGGACCGACGTTTCGCGTATTCACGCTTCTTAAGGGCTTCTTAAAAGCTAAAAACAATCAACAGATAGTCAGTAGAGGGTCAGGAGGGACAAGCAGTTATTTACGCGGTGGGTTAAAGAATTGTACCCTAGCAATAATTGGTTTTGTAATCTTTTGCAGAAGTTGCCAGAAACATAGCGTTATAAGGATTTTTTGTTTTGCTTCATCTTCGAATTGACAATTTTATTATAGAAGAGTAGAAATGCATGCCACACGACTATTCTCTGAAGAAACTTTACTTAAATAAAACTCGGAAACATTTCATCCACTGGACCGTATTATGTGAGTCTAAACATTCCTTCTGCCATTCCATTATAACCGGGTGATGTGTCATCGATTTCAGTGTTACTTCCTCTCGAGTGACACAGAGCGGTCGAATACACGAATAGGCCTGGTCCATTTCTATGGCCTGATCGCACGAGTTCTGATATCACTAGTTGCACAGAAATAGTCACACAGCCAGAACGAGATTCTGCTAGGAACGATGCCAAAAATGAGACTTTCACAGAATGAAATAAGCCTACCACGAAGCTGCCGAGTTCCATCCGGTTCCTTATCTTATTAGACACGATCAAAGAAAAACGCATTTTAATGCAATAGGACGGAGCTTTTTTATATGCAGTTTCTTCAGATCATTTTCTATGCATGCAAATCTGTCTGTGAGGCGATTCAGATTCAGATTTGGCAAGCTTCCTAATGTTGAAAAATACAAGTATTTTCAGCAATTTTTCATGTATACCTCAAATTCGGTAGTTTTGAATTCTTCTGGATGCGTTGCTGTATCCACTGGATTAAAAATTACGTTGCTTGAGACTTGTCGGCATCTCAGTTATTTTTGTCTGTTTTTTCTGTTATTGCATGAATTGCTTGAATGTTTTTAGTTGTGTATACGTCTCAGATCTGTCCGATCTGAGGATTAGTTGGTTTTTGGAAAGTTCATAATTGGCGGATAGTTTCACGCATCGAATGTATAACCAACGAATATCGAAATCAAATACTAGATGACAGCGTAGGGATAGCAAACTGATATCGAAGTCGCGATTGATACGTAGGCTATCCATTGTTAACTATGGAGTGCCAGGCGGATAACCAGAATGCACAGCCGATGGCACGGATATCCGTCAAAAAACAACGAACCAGATATCGGTTGGATATCAAGCATATCCGCTTATAAGATACGGATCTCTTTGGGATAAAAATTTGTTATCCGCGGAGATAAACTGGATATACAAGCGTCTCCTGACGTAGAAATAATGGTGCGTGTCCGTTCAATCGTGAAGATCCGTTGATATCCGGAGAAACTATAAGATGCTGATCGGATCCACATGCTCGGAGGGGTGCGATTTAAAGAAGGCGACAATGATGATGCTGTAGCGCTTCAGCATCATCATTGTGCGTAACTTGATACAATGTAGACGAAAGTAGACAGTAATGTTTTCTCGTTATGATGATATCTGCATATGCACGTGACAGATATTTCAGAATTATCGTATGTCTACATGTGTATTCATACCATTGCTGCCCACTGTGATTTTTTGTTTTTTTAGATTTTCTCATTTTCTAATCCCAGCATTATAAAAATATCTTTAAGAACCTCAGAGCCCTATCGAATGCTTGGAGTGAATTTTGGTAGCCTGCTTTTGGTTTCAATTCATAATATCAAGAAAATAACAAAAATCACTGAAAACCATAGCCTGAAAGGGAAGTGACATCTGCTGATATCCTTCTTTTCTTGCTCTTTGTCCTATTTATATTTATTATTTGTTGTAAAATTTTTCCTCTAATTTTTGCTCACTTGGTGTGAGGCCTATAAATGCTCTGCTGCTTTATCCCTTTACAAAGTTCTTATTGACAATAGGCCAATTGCTTTCGGATATTGTAACTTCCATACTGTGCTCCCCTCCTTGCTAAATTCACATTCCAAAGATTAGACCTAAAAAATGTTCTCAATTTCAATTCCTTCCTCCAGTTTCATGCATCTTCAAGGAATAACATGCCTACTTGATGATCCCTTGAATAAAAGCCAAAGAATGTAGGCAAGACCTACTATTCAGGTCATGTCGTTGCCCTCCTGATAAACGGAGTGTCAACTTTCCGCTCTCATTACTTGACATGAGGTGGCAATTTTCTAATTAATCGATTCGAACATTCTGCAAATTGTATTTCGATTACGATGAATGTTCCAGTTGACACAAAATTACTCCTGCGATAAGCTGATCATTAAAACTTTGAGCAAATTATCCTGACAAATAATTCTAACAGTGGATAACATTGAATTAGAAGAAAGCATGATCGCCTTATTTCTGTTGTGCAAAATTAACCATGAACCGCTGTCTGAACTAAGATTGTAAATTTTGGGCATCATTTAATATAGACCTATTTGATTCCATGTTAACTTGCTCTTTTGTGATAAGCGCTTTATTCGATACATAAAATTGTTAAGAGGACTTGTGACCGTATATTTGGATAATGATATACCGCATTGCATTATCGATCGTTTTTGAGTCAAATATACCAAATGCGTCAAATTGTCCGGACGCGTCAGGAAGTTTTCAGAATTTATTTCATGATTTTGAGTCAAATATACGAAGTGCGTCAAAAAGCCTGACTTCAATATTCATTTACTTCAGCTTGAGTCAAATATACTTCTTGCGTCTAATATACCATTTGCGTCATAAAGACCGACTTGCGTCACGTCACGTCACGTATCTGAAGTGACGAATTCAGTTGGTAAAAATGGTTTTCTGCGTCAAATTGTCCGACTTGCGTCATTGAAAATCTCCTAAGCAATTCAGCCGCCAGATCAAAATCAGTAAAATAATTGTCGGCGGTGACATTTCGTCCGGTATTATACAATTTGCACAGGAGATCTTTCGTAATTTTTGATGCCAACCCACTTGTACGAGTGCCGTACTGTGCTCCACCGGTGTAAGGAATTCCATCATGCAAGTATCCGGTATCACAGTCGACTAACATGAAGATTTTTAACCCATATTTGTCGGGTTTTGACGGCAAGTACTG
The DNA here is from genome assembly GCA_907163375.1 of Prostheceraeus crozeri. Classification (NCBI taxonomy): domain Eukaryota; kingdom Metazoa; phylum Platyhelminthes; order Polycladida; family Euryleptidae; genus Prostheceraeus; species Prostheceraeus crozeri. The sequence continues at coordinate 10,600 of CAJQUW010009566.1, forward strand.
TCTAAAAGAGCAACGACCTCTAAACGGAATAAGTTGCTCGTCGATGCACAAGTTGACACCAGGATCAAAATGAATCTTGCAATTTTGTGTAAACTTTTGCCACATATCCCGAAATGGAGCGAACTTGTCTGTCTGTCGTCTTGACTGACGAGTATCGGATTCATCGAATCGAATGTGACTTAGAATACTCTCAAATCTGTTTATAGACATGGTTGCCTTGAAAACTGGTCTGGCCAACGGGCCGTCACTCCAAGCATCACGCACGCTCTCGTGGTTTCTCTTCGTGACACCGAAGAGAATCAGTAGTCCCATGAAGGCATCGAACTCTAACTCATCAATATTGTACCACTTTGGATCATTAGAACCGTGCTTGTTAGAAAATCGAATAATGTCCCGACGCATATCACTTGACAGAAACAAGTCAAATACTTCAGTCTTACTTTGAGTAGTCACAGTAGGGCCGCTTCTTCCTCTGAAAATGTTTTCAGCTCGAGTTCGTGATGGAGGAGGGGGAGTTTTGCTCCAAACTCTTCCGCTTTTTCCGACGTAGTCACTCGAAATTTCTTCACGATGAGACGGAGCAGGAATTTCAGTATCAATGGAAGTGGTATGATATAGACATAGCTGATCAGCATCATCGGTGACGACGGCGGGTTCAACTTCCGATATCTCATAAGCAGTCTCGATTTCAGTATCGGGGTGATCAATAACTTCCTCTTCAGAGTTTGTAATATCGTTGATGTCTTCGTCGTCAGTATCTAGTTCCAAAATAAGACGCGTCGCTTGTTGAGCACATATGCGCTTAGGTGGACGTCGAGACATACCGGCACTCACACTAAACTTGCTTCAAAATTTTGATCATGAGGAAAGCTGCAGCAAAGTGATCGGCTGAGCAATCTGATTGGCTATTAGTCTTGCTAAGCGTGATGATCGAGGCATGGGATGACTGCAGCGAGCTGAATTAGTCGTTAGCTGACCTCTTATGCAATACGGTTCCAAACAATGCGAGAGAAAAGTGATATTTCACATCAGATTGGTCTAGTTCATGAAATGGGTCCCCGGAGACCCAGACGTTTTTTGTCATATTTTTTTATGTGTCATCTAATATACGAAAGATAAGCCAACTATTATTCTGCCACGTGCCTAGGGATGACAAATGAAGGAATACGTAAAATATAGGACTTCCATGTCCACTAGAAAAAAATATACAGACATTTTAAGAGCTGATTGGTCCCCGGGGACCCATTTCATGCATATGAGGGTCAAAAACCGAAAAATGACATACCTGCAAAATAAGAAAAAATCAGCCTAAATCAGAACCCTACCTGAGATAAACCTTGATCCAAAATGCAAAAATGGGGTCCTCTTGAAATTAGCAAATCAAAATGCAAAAATAGGGTCCTCTCGAAATTAGCAAATCAAAATGAAAAAAATTGGGTCCTCTTGAAATTTAGTAAATCAAAAATGAATATAAATAAAAATGCAATAAAAATATTCATTTAAAAAATGGAAGATGTAAAAACAAAAGAACCATCGGCCCCTTTATATCCTTCATTATCATATGAAATGGATATAGCAAAACAAAAAGATAGAGTCAGGTACATGAAAGATAAGGAAGCGCAACTATTGCTAAGACTAGAACATTATGATAAATTAAGAAAAAGATGGACTATAGTCAAGAATGTGACACAAGGCATTGGAGCATTTTAACAATTTCTTTAGGCGCTCTCACTATTGTCATTTCAATTTACGCCTCGGTGAAATTTTGACAGATTAATTTACGCCTACGTGAATTGTTTTCAGAATCAGTTTTCAAAGTCAGTTTTGCAAATGCAAATGCATTCACAAAATTCATTTAGCGTTTCCTCTCTCCGCATGTATTGATTAAAAGTACCTCCTATTGTGAATTCATGTATTTAGAACACATAAGGGTGCGGTGACAATAAAAGCAATTCTTCTTGTGAATTCAGAACACATAAGTTCATTTAAGATATTTTTTTTACATTTCTTGTCAGTGACAGTTGTGCCAAAACGCTCTCATCATATATTTCGCATAATGAGTCAAGAGTTTTCCGCTACCCAAACAAAGATAATCAGAGAAAATTTGCCAAATTTCTTCAATGAGATCGCAATTTTATTTATACCTGCAGAAAAACATGCCGAATATGTCAAATTTGTTACTGAGGAGACTAGAAAATGCCCCCATTTGTTTGATCCAGAATTCATAGAATCATCGCGGTTAGAAAGAAAAATTTTCAAGAAAAAGCAAAGTGAAGATAGAAGAAAACAATCGTTGCCAGGGAGGATGGAAAAACTACGAGAGGAATTGATGAGGAATGTATTTGAGAGGCATGAATTTACAGATTCTTTGAGTGATTTCATAGAGCCACATGGTGAAAATGATGTAACAAAGGTTAACTTACGCAATTCTTGTTGCATGAAAAAAGAAGCAACTTGCTCAGTGCGACGTGCAAAATTTTTATTGGTAAGCACATCAACTATCTTCTATCTCTTTGTGGTAATGACAAGACTTATTTTTATAGTCTCTTGAAGCAAAATGAGATCGAATATTCACGCACCGAAATTTCATTTGCAATGAGATTAGGTAAATTAGCAGACAAATTTCCTAAGCTTTGTAGGGTGTCTGTTCCTCTCAGACTTTTAAAAAGTAATTTAGGCATATTAGAAGAGTGTCTACAAAGTGATGGAGAATTTTTGTGCGGCAACTAGATTTCTTATCCTGAACAATGGAGTGTCATTCAATTACACTTCCCAAATTCTAGGTGTGTGCATTGAAGCGTCTTTTGCTATTACAATGGTGTGTCATTCAATTTTGCGTTCTTTCCCTCAACAATGATGTGTTGTTCTAACGATACTACGCTTCCGCCAATCAGATCGCGTCCACGCGTGGACAAAATGCTCATTTCGTCTTTTGCTATTACAATGGTGTGTCATTCAATTTTACAGTCGTCTTCTTATCAAAGATTTATACCCTTCAACAATGCTTGTTGTCAGCTGAAACGTGATTGTGATGACGCATGTGGAAAGGACCTTTCAACTCCTTAACTGTTCTTTTGCGGAACAATGATGTGTTGTTCTAACGATACCGCGCTTCCACCAATCAGACCGCGTCCACGCGTGGACAAAATGTTCATTTCACTAAACTCTGCGATGATATATTATCTTGTTGATTCTCTCTCTGCAAATACACTTTACTGATTGTAGTGTGCATAATAAATGTATGAGTATAAAAAGTATGAAATGTTTTTACTTCTCGGGTCTGAATGGGTTATGAGTTAAATCGGCAACATGACAAAATGCTGTACTAAAAATGGAGGATAATGAAAAAATAACACAGACCCGTCCCCAATCCAAAATGAGTCAAAAATAAACCGTGTGATATTCCAGATTCATGGAACTCAGTAGTATCGCATTTAGAATATTTTGCAATGGAAATAATTTTTCTTCAATATTCTCGAGTCTACTCACTGGCGCTGTTTTCCGTTTTGTCTGTGCATGGGGGAACTCGAACATAAAGAAGTGAACATTATTGCATGGTCTCACATAAAGACAATGGCGTTGTCAGTTAGTAGAATTTATTTCATTTAATTGAGTACACTTGATTTTCTCAAAGCTACAGACTTTTTAATTGGATCCAGTGATTTCGTTGAAACCTCACAATACATATGCTTCTATTATTAGGTGGCCAACTATTAAAGTGTGTCGCCCGCTCAGGCAGTAAAACAGAGCGTAAACATGACAAAATTTAAGGAAGCATTTCTTTCCAAGAAATATTTGCACTATCTGCGCCTGCAGTATGCAGCAAAGCATCAAAATGCATCATACTGAGATTCGACTGGACGTTGGCCTTGTCGGAAAGCTAAACTACACAAATCATTTGATATTTGGCTTAGTACACTATATTTCCAAGTATGCATGAATATTTTCAAACGAACTCACGTCGTAATTACCAATTTCCATGCAGCACCTTTTCCTGCTCTTCAAATATAATTTTGCATGATTGAAGCCCACATGCTATCCTGTACAGCTGCTGTCGCAAGCGTTATTCAACAACACTTCACGGATGGAAGAATGAAAGAATGTCTTTAAAATGCTAGAGACTCAAACAAAGGAGATTTAAATTTGCCGAGTTGAGTAATTTGAAGTTTAGATGGCTTAATTTCGAATAAATTAACCTCCCAATCAGCAATCGTAAATGAAGAAATTTTTCTTTATGTGGTTTTTAGCAGATAAACAAATATTTGGTTTGGTGTCTGCTAGTGCCTAGTGGCGCCTACTGGTGCGTCGAGGCACTAGAATGGCACTAGCTAGGCGCTAACTGGCACGAAATTTCGGTTTCGTGCCTAAGTCAGTGCCCTACAATTTACAGTGTAGGCCTATTTGATTCCATGTTGACTTGTTCTTTTGAGATAATGGCTTTATTCCATGCATAATATTGTTGAGAGAACTTCTGACCGTATATTTAGATATTAATATACCGCATCGCATTATCGATCGTTTTTGAGTCAAATATACCAAATGCGTCAAATTGTTCGAACGCGTCAGGAAGTTTTCAGAATTTATTTTATGATTTTGAGTCAAATATGCGAACTGCGTCAAAAAGTCTGACTTCAATTTTCATTTACTTCAGCTTCAGTCAAATATACTTATTGCGTCTAATATACCATTTGCGTCATAAAGACCGACTTGCGTCATGTCACGTACGTATCTGAAGTGACGAATTCAGTTGGTAAAAATGGTTTTCTGCGTCAAATTGTCCGACTTGCGTCATTGAAAATCTCTTACAAACCTTACAGAAATCAGGATCATGAGACTCTATGCATCAACTCAAAATCCAACCACCCTGAAAGTATAATTAAACAATTGCCAGAAATGATTGAGAGGCGAATCAGCGAATTGTCATCTGATGAAGCTGCCTTCATTGAATCTGCTCCCTATTACGAGGGGTCCTGCGGAAGCATGGCTACACTCGCAAATTTGAATTCAAACAGCAAAGTAGTGAGCCAAGTGAGAGGCGGAAGCGAGCAAGGCAGGTAATTTGGTTCAATCCACCTTACAGCAGAACCGTGGCAACAAATGTGGGTCAACGCTTTTTGGAACTCGTTGACAAACACTTCAGAGAGGGCACCAGATTTCAAAGGGTCTTTAATAGAAACACCCTCAAAGTGAGCTATAGCTGTATTCCCACCATCAAATCAATCATAAACGCCCATAACCGGAGAATGTTGAGCAAAGAAGAGAATAACAAAGATCGGAGGGAATGCAATTGCATGAACAAAGAAAAATGCCCTTTGCAAAATAAATGTCTGGCAAGCAACATTGTGTATGAGGCCCAAATTACTTGTAATGGTCAGAATAGAAGATATCTGGGTATTTGTGAAAGTTCATTGAAGCTCAGATACGCTAATCGCAAGAAATCGTTTTCCCATGAAAAATGCAAGCATGAAACTGAACTGTCTAAGGAATATTGGAGGCTGAAGAAAGCAGGTTCCAGCCCAATAGTAAAGTGGAGGATAAAAAAAGTTTGCAAACCCTTCAACCAAGTAACGAAAAGGTGCGACCTCTGTCTCAGCGAGAAGTTTTTTATTTTAGACCACGACGATGATAACCTACTCAACAAGCGGAATGAACTTGTCTCCAAATGCAGGCACCAAAATAAGTATTTGCTGTCAAGACATTAACTTTCTTTGTGTCCTGCTTTGCAAAGGTCACGATAAACACCGAATGCATGTTCTTCTATTGTAACTGTGCATATTTCTTTAGATTGTAAAGGTCACGGTTACTCCGATTACATATTTACTTCAATATTTTAACTTTGTAAAATTCGTTCCTTAGCTTTGGCTGATGATTGTGTTAACATGAAACTCTGAGTACCGAGTTCTTAGTTTTACCTCCTAACTTTGGGTGTATATATATATATATATATATATATATATATATATATATATATATATATATATATATATATATATATATAAGTAAACAAAAACTCAGAAAAAAGTCAAGAATAACTATCCCAACCGGTTTCGCCTCTTCACGGGAGGCTACTCATGCGAAATGAAATAAATGTATTGGAATCAATCACATTTGTATACATTCATAATGTAGACATCAGAATTAAGGTGGAAAATAAAAACATAGAAATTATTCACTTATTCAGAGGAGGACACAGCATAGAGATGAAATGTTGTTCCTTTAACTCTCTATCCATGCGGCTGGCACTAGGATGCATCTGATATAAAGGGGCCGCTTCAAAATTAATGTTAAGTGGGCCTCGAGCACATTGGGCTATATGACTACTAACGGCCAGAACTCTATAAGCTTCACTTGAGATTTGTTGGCGGTGAACAGTTATCCGAGTTCGAAATACATCGCCGGTTTGGCCAATATAGAAATCGCCACAGGACTTACACCGAAGAACGTAAATCAGATTCTTGGAGGTACAGCTAATAGCTGTGGCGATTTCTATATTGGCCAAACCGGCGATGTATTTCGAACTCGGATAACTGTTCACCGCCAACAAATCTCAAGTGAAGCTTATAGAGTTCTGGCCGTTAGTAGGCATATAGTCCAGTGTGCTCGAGGCCCACTTAACATTAATTTTGAAGCGGCCCCTTTATATCAGATGCATCCTAGTGCCAGCCGCATGGATAGAGAGTTAAAGGAACAACATTTCATCTCTATGCTGTGTCCTCCTCTGAATAAGTGAATAATTTCTATGTTTTTATTTTCCACCTAATTCTGATGTCTACATTATGAATGTATACAAATGTGATTGATTCCAATACATTTATTTCATTTCCCATGAGTAGCCTCCCGTGAAGAGGCGAAACCGGTTGGGATAGTTATTCATGACTTTTTTCTGAGTTTTTGTTTACTTATTTAATGCCATTTTGATACCTGTCTTCATTTTATATATATATATATATAAAACAAAAACTAAAAGGGTACCTCAAACTGAGTTTACTTATGCTGCCGATCGATTTCACGAGTTGTCTCGCTTTTCAAGGCACATTATAGAATGAAATAAGTATGTTACATAGAATCATTTACAAATTATAAAGATAGATATATGAAAATCATTAAGATATCTAAAATGAAAGTACTCAAAAATTGTTATTCAAAGAAGGCCGAAATAAATTGATGAACACGGTATAATTAGATATATTATAAAACATTAGTAGTAAGCCCATTCCAAATTCAAGCCCAAAATGTGAAATGCTGAGTCATCAGGCGGACGCAAGCCCAAAATGTGAAATGCTGAGTCATCAGGCGGACGCAAGCCCAAAATGTGAAATGCTGAGTCATCAGGCGGACGCAAGCCCAAAATGTGAAATGATGAGTCATCAGGCGGACGCAAGCCCAAAATGTGAAATGCTGAGTCATCAGGCGGCCGCAAGCCCAAAATGTGAAATGATGTGAAATGCAGTGTGAGGGACATGGCCAAGGATGTGCTGGGAGGAATGGGTCCGTGAGGAGAAAACCGCCCCCCCCCCAACGACTCAACTGACTAAATTGGTCGAAAAGACCAAAGTTGTTCAGAATCATGTGAAACAAACTTCTATCAAGGTTTCAGGTTGAAATTCGTCCAAAAAATTTTTTCGAAAATTTTCACTACGGTGGTCTCGACACTTAGGATTTTTTCGTGAAAAAAAAAAGTTTTTTCATAATGTTGGAATTGAGCTCCGAGACCCATCCCATCGTGTTTGTCGTCAAAAGTTGGGTCGGTGAAGTTTCGGTGAAAAAACCGCCCCCCCCCCCAACGACTCAACTGACAAAATTGGTCGAAAAGACCAAAGTTGTTCAGAATCATGTTAAACAAACTTCTATCAAGGTTTCAGGTTGAAATTCGTCCAAAAAATTTTTTCGAAAATTTTCACTACGGTGGTCTCGACACTTAGGATTTTTTCATGAAAAAAAAAAATTTTTTCAAAAT